>KK120751.1:158813-175687 GCA_000611955.2 Stegodyphus mimosarum | reverse complement strand
AATGAAGAAAAATATTAGAATCAGTCATGGTAAGACTGCTATAAAACAAGAAATTGTACAGTTGGCAAATTAAAACAGTACTATAAAATATAGAGTAAGTAAAGGCTATTCAATGAATTGGGTACAAATAGCAGTTAAAGGTTGTAAAATAAAATGTTTAATTGAAAACTATCTCTATATTTAAGACATTTAAACGTGTATATTTAGCTGAAATAGTAAAATCAAAAGCGTGATTACAACCGAAAATTATAAAAATGGGTTAAAATTTAGAGTATGTTGGGAACTAGAAAGAAACAAAGTGTCAGAAAAGTATAAAAATTACATCTAAAATAATTAAAGTTCATGTATATGGTAAGAAAATATAATAAACAAGTTCAAACTTAGAGTACTTTAAAAATTACGAAGGTTTGAAATGTACGAGTCACATAAGATGTAAGTCAAAAATAGCATCTAAAATTAAATAAAGTCCATATATATGATAAAAAAACAGAGGAATTAAGCTAACCGTAAGAGCCTGTTTGAAATTACTAAGGTTAAAACGTATGAAAGTAGTTAAAAGTTATATGAAAGTCATGTACAAAGTAGTTAAAAATTAAATGAAAGTCGTGTACATAGTGTATAAATATAAATGTAATAGTGTAAAACATACTCTGAATTTTAACAAATTAGTTAAAATTCAGAGTATGTTGGAAACTAAAAACGTCGAAAAATAGAAAAGAAGTTAAAATTTACATGTAAAATTATATAAAAGTTAGATACATGATAGGAAAATATACGAATTATGTTAAAGTTAGGACTATACTGGAAATTATGAAAGTTAAAATGTATGAAAGTAGATGGTGGGATGTATATTATGGGATGTATATTATGCGAAAATATAGCAAATTAGTTAAACTTTATAGTATGTTGGGAAGTAAAAACATTAAAAATAGGAAAGAAGGTTAAAAGATTACATCTAAAATTAAATAAAAGTTAGGTACATGATAGGAAAATACACGAATTATGTTAAAGTTGGGACTATACTGGAAATTATGAAAGTTAAAATGTATGAAAGTAGTTACAAATGGGACGTATATTATGCGAAAATATAGCAAATTAGTTAAACTTTAGAGTATGTTGGGAAGTAAAAACATTAAAAATAGGAAAGAAGGTTAAAAGATTAAATCTAAAATTAAATAAAAGTCAGTGTGTATAGTGTGATAATATAATAAATAAGCTTAAGATTTACGAAATAAATTAAAAATTTTACATCTAAATTAAGTGAAGGTCATGTAAACGATCAGAAAATATCAGAAATAAGTTAAAATATACAATATGTTGAAGATCGCAAATGTTAGAAAGTATGAAAAAAAGATTGAAATTATATATAAAATTAAATGATATAATAAATAGAAACATATATTTCAATAATTACGCTCGTAAAATATAGCAAATAAGTTATAAATTGGAGTACATTAAACATTACGAAGGTTAGAAAGAAGGAAAAAAGTTAAAATTGGATCTAAAATTAAAATCATATGATAAATTAAAATGTATATCTGAATAATTACACTCCTAAAACTTAATAAGTGAAATAAAATTACGAGTATATGGTTAAAAGATATGAAGAACGTCCTGTGTAAAATGAGTAATGTAATTAGGATAAAGGAAAATTAATATGCTCTGATGAAATAAAAAATTGTAAGGCATGCGTTAAAACTGTGCATAGGACATTATAATTCTTGAAATATAACGCAAAAATTAAAAATTTACATCTACCTGCCAGTCATTAAATTCCAGGCGTTTAGAGAACATAGGAAATAACCATTATATGCCAAGTAAAGACGAAGAAAAATACAAAGGGAAAAAAAATCCTAAAATTAGAAATTACCGTTGGAAAATCAACAAAAGATAATCTCTTATCAAAGTGTGACGACACCTTATCAACTAAATCAAACTGCGCTTCCTGACTTGCACCGCCTTAATCCGTCTCCCAACTTGCACCGCCTCCCAACTTGCACCGCCTCACCTGCTTCCGGGCTCATCCGCAATCCGCCTCCTGCCCCTGAACTCTCCGTTTCACACTACTGAGGCTGAAAGTTCCAGTAAGAAATCTGATGTAGACACACGTGACTTCCTTGTACGCCTATTAAATTATTCAAATTTTTTCCTGCACCTCATTTAAACTTACGTTATTTGAAAGTGAGATACGATCTTCCAATTCAAAGTCCCTTTCTGTTATTGCTAGTTATAATGAAAAAGAAAAGTGCACGACTAGATATTGTAACAGTCCCATGTATAAAATTTCAATATTCTATAGTTAATCGTTTTTGAGTTATGCGAGATATACACATACGTACAGACATCACGCCGAAACTAGTTAAAAGTCCCAAATAAAAAATTTCACCATTTTATGGCGATCTGTTTTTGATGTATGCAACATATTTACGTATAGACGGAACAAGCCAAAATGGAATTGGGAACGATGAAAATGGATATTTCTGCTCAAATCTGAAAAGCAAAATTTTTTATTATTACAATACTTACTTCATATACTTCGTACAAGGAAGTAAAGGTAAAGAAGTTTATAATTATTTACATACAAATCTATATTTCTTCTGTACATGTCATAAAAATGTATTAAAGAACATAGGTTACCATTATTGATTCTCAAGTTTTGTCCCTCTTTGAAAGTTCTCGAACTTTGCTTATTCTCAGTTTCAGAAAGTTATTTAGGTCGTTATTTTAATACACTGGAATTATTTGAGTAAATGGCAGTCTGTAAATTTAATATTTAGTAGCTGTCCGTATGTTTGAATTACAAAATGAAACCAATAGTAATTAATATCTTTCGGATACCAACCCCTAGTAGTTTCTAGATCATGCACTTGACCCGCAAGCAATTTGAGTTTGGAACCACTTGGCTACAGTATTCGAACTAGTGCAGAAAACCTCAATGAATTTGGAATATGCTGCACTTATAATTTAAAACAAACATGAGTGCCTATAAGTGAACGTATTAATGCAGTTCTCAAAGGCCATTTTCTTTATAAATAAAATGAAGGTTTTTCAAGTGACTGCTCGAACATTCCTAAATCACTAGTGCAGTAACACGCCAGTCAGTTAAAGAGTATATGTCCTATTTTAGATAGAAAAGTTTCTTTTCAGAGAATTGTGGGGATTTCAGTTTTCATATTATTAGGAACTGAAAGTCAAAAATAAAAAACAATGAAATATAATTTCAGTAAGATATTACAATACTTATAATGTTAAAAAAATGAATTACAAATGTGAAAATTAGAATGATGTATATTTTTGTGATTTTTGTAAAATGTATTATTGGAAATAATAGATATGTAAAAAGTTTTTACATTTAATACTTTGTGACAAAAGTTTAAAAGATCTTCCCTGAAAAGTCATAATTATTTTAACTCTGAAAAACTAGAAACTTTTCAAAATTGGATTGAATGCTAAAATTTTAATAGTACTCTAAAAACTGCGTTTATTTTCAAAAATGCTCAAAATTCGTATTCTATAATTATTTAAAAATCATAATTTAGTCCAAAATTTCATGAATTTAATTTTCCGTGTTTGTGTTAATCTTTTGCTTTAATATTTTTTCTGTAAAAAGGCTTATCTCTAAGTCTTTTTCTCTTTGAAGGAAGGGGGAGAATATGGGCGATAAAAAATACATAAATCGGATTTTTCACCTTAATTTTCAATAGTCCTTAACTCTCTTTTTAAATCTGGCTAATTTTTCTTTCTGCCTTAAGAATAGTAACTGATTAAAATAAGCCTCTCTAAACTACGTCATTTCAAAATTAATCAATGCCACGATTTTTAGATAATGCTAATGACCCAGGCACTTACATCAGATTTCAGCAAAATATGATTTCACATTTAGGAACCAAAATTAAAAATAAATCAATGGGAATTTCATCAAAGAACCTGAATGTCCATCAGTGCTGAATTTGAATGCCCTCCTATCCATGCTGTTTGATTTTATCTTGAACACGTCGCATTCTTTCTCTCGCTTCGCTTTTGTTCCGCTTTGTTCGCTTTGTTTTTAAAATTTAAAAGGTACTGACATAACTCTTCAAGAAAAAACGCGCTTGCTGCTCCAATTTATATTCTGGTGTAAAAATATGTTTTTCAAAGTAAACAAAGAACTGTTAGAGAGCCATTATTGCAAGAATCTCATTCAAATATACATATATATGTAGGATTACAAAAAATACAGAGGCTGTTCGCAGATTTTTTAGACGATGTATATTGTATTCACAAATCCAAATTACATAAAATTCTTGTGTTTTAAATGTTCTATTTGACATCCTTTATTCTGAACTATCTTTCGACACCGCAATTTTCAGGATAATAATGCCTTTTGAAGTGTCAGAAGAAGTATTTTATCCCGTTCCTCCCGAAGAGCTTTCCAGAGTCCTGTTAGGGTTTTGAGACAACGTTTGGATAATGCAGTTTTTAAAAGTCCTAAGCACAAAAATTCATAGGTGACACATCGGGAAATTTAGTAGGGATATCAGTGAAGGGTATGGCCTTGAAACCAGTTTTTTGTTCCATTTCGTTTAGGAAATTTACAGTGGATTTTGATGTGTGACTGCTAGCTTTGTCCTGATGGAGTCTCACAGATTGATGTCACTGTGGGTAAAGCGATGGTATTTCATTCAGAAAAATTGGCGATAAAATATGTTCCTGATAGTATTTGGAGTTAATCTTGACATTTTTTGCACTCTCTTTATTTTTAACTTGCCATTATAAGAAAAACCAGCAACAATCATGAATCCCTTAGAAAAACTTTCTTTCGATTCTTTGAACCATGTACTTAAATTTTTTTCTCCCCTTTTATGGTAATAAATGGCATTTTTTTGTTACAGTCATTTAAATACACCCATGCTTTATCTATTGTGACAATTGTTTCAATGCATTTTTCTTTGGATAAGTGTCTCTCATATAGAATTCTTCAGCGTGTCCTGCGTTGAGCGATATGCTTTGGAAGAAGACGATGCACATTGAGTTTTTTCACTTTCTTAAGATTTAAATCAACGTTTATCTTTTTGTTTAAAGTGAACACCGAGCATTTTAATGATTTTGCAACTGTCCCTTAACTAGGGGGATTTTCTTTTAACATTAAACAACGTACCTTTGCAATAGTCGAAGATGTCCGTTTTTTCCTTGGATACTTGTTTGGAATTTTTGACCCATTTGAGGCTTCAGTTTGACATTTTTTTTTTCCTTTCTTGTTGATGATATTACCTATCGACGCTTTAGATATCACAAAACCATGACTCTCACATCGTTTTTGGATAATGAAGTATGCATATTTCTCTTCGGAAAGAGCGTAAATGTAGTGTTCAAACCACTGCTTTGTTAAATTCGCCATTTTGAATAAAAACAAAACTTTCAAGCCACAGACGATAATTTTGATTTTTAAAAACATAGTACAATTGCAATTACTTCTTTTTCAGCAAACGATTTTTCATTACCGCTTACCATAATAATCTAAAGAATGTGCGAACAGCCTCTGTATGTAAAGCAAACTTCTAATTTTACTTGGCAATAGGTCCTTATATTCTTCATTTTAATTTCGATATTTCCCCTTTCTGGCCTAAAAATATCAATTGATTAGAATGCATCTAAACTGCGTCCTTTCAAATTAATCCATATCCTACGATCTTACACAGCAATATGTTGAAAGGCGATCGTACACTGTAAAGTTGCAATTTCCCTCAGTTGCGTTTCTTCAGTCCTTTCCGACCTGCTCTGGCATCACGAACCCCTTTCGCGCATCAGCTCTTGCATTACACCAGTAGAAGCGCTGTCGAACTCTGTGAAAAGTCTTCATCATTCCAAACTGACCTCCTGTCGAACTGCTAGGTAATTATTTAAGGATGTTCGGGATCCGAGATTTTGACAGTATCAGTTACCATCAGAATACCTCAGTTGCCATCAGTCTACGTCAGAAATTACCGCGGGGGATTGCACTGATCCTCCGCGGGTGGTTCCTTTCTCGCGTGGTTAACAGTACCTACAAATATCAAGGAAACTCATTTTTTTTATTTTTCAAAATTTATTTAATAAGGATTTCCTTTTCTAAATTGGTTCTGGTCCTTATTTTACGACGCAAAATTTAAAAACTAAAACCATCTGAAGTTTTACCTTTTTTCTCAATGTGAAGGCATTCTGCTGTAAAGCTTTTTATTTTTGTCTTTTCAAATTTTTAGCCTATTAGATGAACCCCTATTTTAATGATAATTTTAATTCACTTGATGATGTGGAGATAAAGGTTTTATGCTACGTACTTACAAACTTCCTTGATCCTTGGTCTCTTGATTGACGAAAGCACCTTGATTGAAAGCGGGTATAATGATGACGAGCCTGGGAAATCTCTTTGAGAATGTTTCGCTTGGGACTCAACCAGAGTGGTCTGTGACAATGCATAATAAAACACCTATAAATGGATCTACAGGAATGAAGAAATGTTTCTCCTTTGGACAACTATGAAGGAAACAAAGACTTCAGAATGGTACGTGACTGCAGGTCACGAGATCGAGAGGCGCTCTGAAAAATTTCGGACAAATGAGAATTCAGGAAGTCCTCCCGACACGGCCAGCATAATTTGAACAAAAACAGGGAACGCAGTTCCAGAAAGAGAGTTAGTTAATGGGTTAGTAGTAGAGGGAAGAGAGAAGCGTTCTCTCGTGTTTTTCAGCTCTGTCGAGCAATTTTGTTTCTCTCTGCCAAGAGCATTCACATCGCTCTGCGAAGGGATTCAATGGCTGGTACTCAGATTTGCCGCTACCTAAATTGAGAGCAACCTGCTCGAAGGGGCTAAGAGAGGTAACAAAAAAGCTGTTTACCGCACATTAGAATTTTCGTCCAGCATCGTAAGAAGAAAACTTTATGAGAATTTTAAGTGAAATACAAACTTTAAATAGGGTTTTAATAGATTTCGTACATCATCTGTTCTTTGTGTTTTATCTTTTTTTCCTTTCTTTTTCCAATAAGAACAATATTTTACAATTTATTACCATATAGCCTAGAATTAGAAGCTTAAATAGGTTAAATACGCTACCTTCTGACTTGTGTGAATTCTCTATACAGGATTGAAAAGACAAACACCCAAAAAAGATTGCTGGCGTAACGACCAAGATGATATGACCTATATTGCCTATTGAGAGGTAAAGCTGGCAGAATAATAATTATCTCGAACTAGGGTGAATTTTCTAATATTGAAGGGCTTTGTGCTAATGGGCTTCTCATGTATTTCTTTCAGCTTTTACAGGTAGCTGAACTTTCAGCTGGGAACCAAGAGAGGAATTTGGCTGCTACAAAAGGTTTTTCTGGAATTTTTGTACGTATATGCAAATTTTCCAAATTGTTTATGTAAAAGCAACTGTCCATGTAGAATTTCTAAATTGTAAAAGTTAAATTTTTAAATAAATGGCAGCTTGGGGTCGGTCCCTCTTGGGATAGCCGATAGTAGGTAGGGCAATCAATCATGGGCAATCAACCGATATGCCTAAATGGTCGTACGGTTGTCTATGTTGTGGTTTCCTGCCCTGCTACAAACGGTGCCTAATGGTGAGTTTTTAGGAGTTCGGCTCCCATTAAAGGAGCAAGTACTTTAGTTTATATTTACTATCTCAAAAGAATGAGAGCGACACTTTCGAATGCTGCTAAATCTACCAGTATTAAACTACAGGAAGTGCGAAGGAAAGCAAATACCGCTTTTAAGAGGGAGAAGAATATCTGTGTACAGAATATAATCTGTATATAGCAGATACAGAATATAATCTGTATCTGTAATATCTGTATACAGAAGCTCTACTAAGACTACCAAAATCTGACTAAAGAGAAATCAAGAAACGCGGATAAAGCAAATGTGAACGGCAGATTTGGAAAGGTGATCTCGTCAAATTATTTGACATATCCTTTCAAAATGTGATGGAAATGACTAGCGTATCATAATAAGATTAAGAATTTCTTAGGTCACAAAGAGAAGATCACGTGAGTTCGTGAATGAGGGAAGTAGACAAGGTTTTCGTCTCCAAAATAAGGACTAAGTGTACAAAAGAAGACAGAAATTATGCATATAAGAAATTATGCATATTACAAAGCTATTGCTTGAATCAATAAAATAGTTATACTGGAAGACTCCATCATCATCAGCACCTGATGACGAAGAGATCGCGTTCAGCAATAAAAAAAACTGCGTTCAAGTCCTATATTAAAGCCTCTTGATCAGACACGTCTACATGGGATCGAGAACAGATCTCTACTCGACAAACAAGTAGTTTATTTACAGCAACTGCAAAGATCCTCGGCTACGATGTTTAAAAGTTTTCCAGCTACCGTTTACAGAGCTCAGGCAATCAGTAGAAGTAAAATGGCAAAGGAAATCGAAGAGTCGCTCTTTCAAAAACTCCTCATTCGGATTAGGATAGTAAATTTAAAAATTAAATTAATAAAAATGTTAAAATTAATTTACATTGAGATAGTAAACAGTTGCCCTCAGTTGACCATGGGAGTGTCAAAATTTCGGAAGAGAGTGCAGTTCTAATGTCTGGCAAAGATTTTGAGCATTTGCTTTGTGTGCGTATTGCCCTGAAAGGCACCGCTGAGCAGACGGCTGAAGTTGTTCTTCGAGAAGTGGCGCAGTTTGGGCTATGGATGACAATATTACCGGTATATCTTTTGATACTACATCTAATACAGGACTGATCCAAGGGGCATGTACCAGAATTGAAAGGGAATTCAGATGAACACTGTTGTGGTTCTCTTGCCGTCATCACACCCATGAACCAATATTGAAAGGAGTCTTGTGACATACCATCAAGTGGTCTTGACATCCAGATTTTCGGAAGTTTCAAAGTCTGTGGGCTGTCTTGATAAGAAGTCATATATTAAAATGCTGGATGAAGAAAGTATCTTCAAAGCTTTCTAAAAGAGCAATGACTGAAAATGGGTAAACACATCCAAAATGTCCTAAAACGAAAGTCATCCAAGAGTTCCTACAAAGAGTTATTACAACTCTCACTCATGTTCCTAGGAGATTGGTACCATAGCGACTTTAGTTTCAGGATCCCAGGCACTTATCAGGTAAGGCGGATAGCAAAGACAATATAAGCACTTAAAATTGTGCTGTTTACTATACAGTTGAATATTCCTCAATAAACTTTAAAAGGAATGAAATAGGTTGCACATTTTGTCAGCCTCATAATATGTGTGCTTTTAGCACGATGCAATTGTAAGTCGATGAGCTCCAAAAAATGATTTGGATATGCTACAGCTTCTAAACATTTACCCAGATGCAGATGTCAAAAACAGTTGCTAGAGACACCTTTGGTATCTGTGAGAAACAAACATAGGACTGTCTTTTTTGGACGAACGTATTGCTCAGGCTGATAAGGAAAATATGACTAAAAGTTCAGAAACCAAACCTGCAAAGAAAAAAGGAAATGAAATCTAGTTTTTGAAGAAAATGACCTGAGACATTTCGTTACTAATAAAACAAAGATGTTCTTTGAATTGTTTGGGATCCACAATATGGCAGAATACTGCAGTGATTCTCTCCGAAGCCTTGTGAACGCTTTTAAGGTTATCAATGATACCTCAGAAAGAGGAATTGCTCTAATAAAAAAGTTTAACGAATCGGTTAGTGACAAGCCATAAAAACAATTCTTATTGAGGGTAGTCGAGTATCACAGAAAAGTTTTGCCAAGCGTACAAAACAAGGGATTACAGGGGTCAGAGCTGATTAATATAACGCATGTTTGCCTATCATACTACCCATTAATCTAGAGTCTAGTTTTTAACACTGCTTAACTCTCAGCAAAACCAGTACCAACCAACGAGAAATAGATTACCTTGATTTACAAATTATCCAATACAATAAAATTAAGATCTTTGACAAAAGAAGAGAATTTAAATTTCTCACAGTCAGAATAATCATACATCCCACAACCATAATGAACTTAACATCACGCATTCATTATAAACTGGAAAATATGAACGTATCGAAAAACGTTATTGGAAACACAATAATTAATCAAATACACAGAATTAATAATATCTGTACAGCTGTTAATTGCTTAAAAGATGAAATAATTTTGCTGACACAAGCAGGTTTAGACAACTAACTTTAAATATTTTTATGTAATGTATTTATTGTAATAAACCTTTTTCTTGTAAATAACTCTGACTACTATACTTTTATTAACATAGCTATTCATTTTGAGAAAGCCCCAGACGTCGCTGGTCGTCGGGGAAGACTTTCGATTTTCTCAACTATTTTCCTTTTTCTTTGACCTTTCTAAATTAAAATTGAACAAATTAAAACTAAACTAAACTCGGCGGCACAAACAGCCCATACAGAGAGCCATGGCCGGCAGTGCCCTGATATCTGCTTTTTAGACCGTGGGCTCCGGGGTGCTTGTGCATCTTTGCCTGGACAAGTGGTCAGCCTGTCGCAGGACCGGCACCCCGGGCTTAAGCGAACTTGCTACTCATTTTATCCATCCCCTTAAGGGATGAAAGGCTGAGTCAACCCTGCCCGATGATCGAACCCTGCACTTGTGGTGCTGCTGCGCGACGCGCTAGCCACTGCGCCACCGGGCTTCCTTTGACCTTTCAGCCAAAGAATATTACGCTTCTATTAGTTTAACTCTAAAACAAAAAGTGAACTTGATAGATAATTAAGAGTTTTATAATAAGGAATAGTCACCTTCACACAAAGAAGTGCAACTAAACAGAAGACCGCACTTAGAAAGTTTCTGTCTAACTAACTGCGTGTACAGTTTTACGCTGTCGTCTAAAACATTTTTCTGGTAAACCTAAAAGTCGCTTTTATCGGTTCCGTGATAAACCCGATAAAACCTACTTTCACAAATGGCTCGTTTGGAATTTGAACAATAAGTTTAAATACATAATTATTTTTACAGGCCTAAATTTTTATTTATTTGTAGTGTCTTTTTTTTTTTTTTTTTAATTTTTTTTTTTTTTTTTTTTTTAATTTTATTTTTCATGTTAGTTAAAGATCTGATTTCTTGGCGCGTGAATTTTTGCATATATTTTATTTCACAGTTTATTTTGTTCTACATTGCCTTTTTCTTGGTCTTAATTTTTCCCCTTTTTCTGAATTATCGTGAATATGCCCCATTACCACGTCGGGGAAATCAATGATCACTGAATATATACCTGAAAAATTACCATTTTTTAAGCGCAAAAGTGGGTTGACCTAGAAGAGCTATTTGTCTTAAAACGGCATTTTGCATCGAATCGCTATAAACATTTTGCATCGAATCACTATAAACATTTTGCATCGAATCACTATAAACTTTTCGAGTTGTTGCCACCAAATATTACCGCCCTATATTATATTTAAAGAAATTAAATAATGGAAAGAATCTGCAGGAATGTATTGTTACGAATTTTGTACTTAGATACGTAATTTTAGTAGAACTATAATTAAAATTGTTGTATTTTTCTGCGTAATGTAGCGCGAGACACATTTTAAGAGAAAGCTATGCCGGAAAAGTAAAACTACAGGAGCACATGCATTTAACAATGAATAAGTGGGTGTCTTGGTAATTTGTAATGAAATTGAATAAATGTAATTGACCACTATGCTAGCTGTAACCGTAATTCCACACTCTTATTACTTTCCAGTAATTTCGAGAAACAGAAAGTACTAGAAATATCTCGCGACCGCTTGAAAGCTATAAAAGGTCGAAGAGATATCATCTGAGTTCAGTTGCTTAGTTACTGTTGTTTCGAGTTGTTTAGTTCCGCGTGAACTTATAAATCAGAATTAGCTTTCTCTTTAGATGCACTTTACATTGCGTTGTATATAATGTTTTTAGTAATTTGAAGTGTAACTACTGATTACACTATGTGATACTGTGAACACTTGTGCGAACATGTCTGCGGAAAATTCCAGAGTTCTGAAATATTTATTTTGATAAAAATAAATTTTTATTAGCCTATTATCGGACTTGTGCATCCAATCTATTACGAACCGGTACGCATGCAACACTTTCTGGTGTCAGAAGTGGGAATGAATGCCAATGGCAAAAGCGATGGAGGAACAATTAAGAAGAACTATTAAGTTTGCTGAATTCAAAGAAGAGATGAAAGTTGGCCAAGATGCCGTTAAAGAAGAGCTGAAAACTCGTGAATTATCCGTTAAAAAGAGATGGAAGCTGGTCAAAGAAAAGATGGAAGCTGGTCATGAAAAGACTGAAGCAGCATAATTTGGATTATAGGTTCCTAAGACAGGTTTTTCAACTATAATGACTTTAATCGATTGATAGAATTTCTTTCCTCTTCGCCAAATTTAAACTTCCGGTCTTTTTTCAAGAGATCATTCAAGCGTTCAACTATAATGGAATATTTTACAATAAACATCCGGAAATATCGGTCAGTCCAATAAAACTAGGGATTTGTTTCAAATTAGTCGGTTCTCAAAATTACGAACCCCTTTCGTTTTTAAAGTAGAGGGGAAAATTCTACCTTTCTCGATTACATGACCCAAAAATTCGATTCACTTATTTAAAAAATGAGATTTCTTGAAATTAATCTCGAGTCCATATTCACTAGCAAGGTTTAAGATCGTTCAAGCAGCTCGATTTTTTCTTCAAGGAAGAAAGACAAGATTATTACGTCATCTATATACGGCAAAACAACACCATCATTAATTAAAGGTAGAAAAATAATGTTGATGTACCTCTGAAATACAGCTGGAGAAATGCATTGTCTAACAGGAACCTTGAGAAACTGCTATTGCCCTTCGCATGTTACAAATTATGTATGCTTCCTACTATCGCTGTTTACGTAAACATGGAAAAACTCACTTTTAAGATCAATCGTACTAAACACATATGATCCCTGAAACCGATGTAGAATGTCTTCAATTAATGGAAGTGGAAATCTGTCCTTTACGATTACTATATTCAATCTCCTATAATCCATGCATACACGTGTTTTCATCATCTTCTTTTTAACGATTACAACTGACTACAATATTCTGAAGAACTAGGTTCTACTATTCCTTGTGCTACTACTCATTCAGCTACTTGAGCTTCAACAATTCTTTTTCCTGAAAATGGCAACCTACGAGGCTAAAGAAATATAGGTTCATTATTTTTTACCGAAACATTCATTTCTGTATTTGTTGTTTTAGTTTTACACGGTACATAACTCCAAACTAATTGTTGCACCTTATCTCTGAAAATATTTGGAACATCAGGTCAATATTTACTTCAGCCTCACCATAAGTTAAATCAATTGGAAGAACAGACTAAGTATTTATTTCTTTTATGCACTGAGATTTATTTATAATCGTAACTTCATTTCCAATTATTGTTCCTCCCCCTGCATTAACACACTGAGTCCTACGATGACGTCACAAGATGTACCATCGTTTTCCATCAGCAAATGTCAGCAAATCACTTAAAGTCATCAATGTATATTCTTTAAAGCAGCCTAATGGTTCTACTCAACATTTTTCAAATGCCAGCAAAGTGGAATTCGAAGGACGTAATTCCTCAACATTTAATTTAACGAAGACTGGTTTTCTAAGCAATGTTGCTTGACTTCCAGTGTCTATTAATGATTTTACCGTTAAATTACCAATCGTTAACCTTTTTTTCAATTACAGTTCAACATTAACATTCAAAGTGGCTACTTCTGGTTTCGAATTTTTTTTAGAACACTCCGAAGCTTTATTACCAAAAGCCCCACATTTAAAACATTTAATTCCCTTATCTTTATAAATACAATTTTTAGAAATATCATTTTTCAAACCACAATTAAAATAAATTTCATCGGTACGACTTTCAGAACTATTATATTTCATATTAGAATTACATCATACTTTAATTTACTTATATTCACACTTTCGTTTTTTGAGTTAGTTCTATCATTAAAATAATATTTCATTTTCGTTCTATCGAAAGCACCTTTACTTTTTGCAAAATCGTTTTTCATTAAGTCATATACTTTCAGATTTTCTTTAGATACAAATAAGTTTTTACATCCGGGCAACATAATTTTGTTTTCATGCCTATCATTTATCATTTCATCAAGGCAGTGTCATCTGTTTTCCCAAAATTACATAACTATTTCATCTTTAAGAGCGACACCATATTATATGTGTATAATTCAGTGTTTTTGAAAACATTCGGTATCGAAAAATCGACTTTCTTCATATGAACTGTACATTGTCACCCGCTTAACAAATATAAGATAAACAAATTTGAAAAAGGTCTAGATAATATTAAAAAAGTGCATTCATTGTCAACTAAAAAATAAAATAAAATTTTCAACAGTGTAAAAGAAACTCTTAAAATATATATGTGAATTAAAATTTACATTAAAAAGCAGATTTATTAACTCATGTATATTTTTTAGATATCTACAGATAACCAAAGTAGAATTATTAAAAAAACTAATGATATTAAATAATGTTGTGTAAAGAGTTTTTCTTATTATAATACGTTTTATTTCAGATGGGCCGAGTTTTTCCACAGCAGATATAAAGGCTCTACCCAAAATGCCAGAAACAAGAAATTCTTTACAAGAAGACCTATTTCCTTCTACGCTCACACTTGCAGATGAAAATGACGATACAGAAACTTTCAGGAAGAAACTCACATTTGGACTTGGCATTGCACAAATATTTTGTGGGGTTATGCTTGGTGTTTTTGGTCTGCTATCAATGAACATGGAAGCAGCAATGTCATCTTTAGCTGGTGGAGTATGGGCAGGAGGTATCGCCATAGCAACAGGGCTGGCAGCAATATGCTTAAGTAAATGCGCTAAAAAAGCTATATATGCCATTGTATTCTTATGCCTGTCAGTAGTTAGTGTATTAACTGGAGGGCTTGCAACAGTTTTTGTAGCGACTGGTTTAGCTCATGATGCCCAGTGGCCAGCTGGATACTATGTAGACAGTGATGGTAGAAGAGTACTATTTTCAGGTGACATAGCAACAAGAGCACCATTACTTGCTGTAGCAGCTGTTACTCTTACATCTGCTATAGCTGACTGCGCATTATCTGTCACATGCTGTATTGTTGCCGCTCAAGAAGCTTGTCAGTGCTATGTCTGTTCTGATGATGATGACCCTGTAGACCAAGATTCCCGAGTTCGTCATGATCGGTTGGTAACATGGCTCGGTCAACAAGCTTTAATGGATTTTATGATGGCCAGTGGTAAAATTCCTGATAATTTAAATCCCAACAATGTAATGAAAAACCATTCTATAAATACACACACTGCATCAAAATAAAATATGACAGTCTCTTCACTTATCTAATCAACTTTCATATCATGAATTACAGTTACAGATGTAAAAATGATACAGATAATGAAAATAAAAAATGCTGTGCATCTTACTGCTACAGTAGGAAACTGAACAAAGTGCAGATGAGTAAAATGATAACCATATCAGACTCTTTTAAAATTAGACTAAAAATAGTCTCATATTAATATTAGTTTTACAGAAGTTTTCCTGTCTTATAAAGAGAAATATAATTGCTTTTATCAAACAGAAAAATTATTCTATTAATATTATGAAGTGAAGGGCTGATTTTTTGTACACTTTTGGTTTGAAATAGGGCATGTCATGAATGCATTAACTTAGATACTAATTTATTTTTTACTACCGTAAACGTTTAATTTTTTATGTCTCATATTAGTAATACTCGTGTATATGCATAAGTAATGTCCTATTTATAAAATAAGACAGTCTGTGCATGTGTGTATGTGTATATATCCTGCTCTAAGACTGCAAAGTAATAAACCAGTAATTTATAATTAGAAGACTTTTTATATGCTATCTCCAAGGAACAGAAATTCAATTAAAACCAGAATTATTAAAAGAAAAAAGATTTTTTACTCATCTACTCAGTATTTTAATTATTATTTTAAATTAGAATTTTCCAAACTTCTATTGCTTTAAAAGCATACAAATCTGTAAAGAAAAGTATTTAGAGATGCTATATAAAAATTTTCTAATTATAAATTATATATATATGAAAATTATATATAATAAATTCAAGGTAGTTTTTAGTAATAAATTGCCTAATACTCGCTCTAAAGCTGTTAATAATAAAATAATAATTTATTTACTAGCAGATTATTGAATATATTATCATCTAGGAAAATAAATAGTTAGTTTGGAATTCTACTGTAATAAAGTGACTCATTGGTATATTTAAATTGAATTGAATAAGTAATACGAAAGCGTAGAGAAAACTGAAAAATTAATTAATTTGAAAACGAAAATTGGAACCAACAAACTAAGTAATTCTCGCTATTGACCGCAAATTAGCTGACTTGTCGAGGGGAATAAACTAATTTACGATCAATTAACAATAATTAACGGAAGCAAAAGTGTTTCGATTTTTTCTCAAGTAAGAATCAAGATTAAAAAAGCTGTTCGGTAAGATTGAGTTTAAAATTTTACAAACTGCTAATTAAGAATCAGTAAGAATAGTACAGAGAAATCAATTGGTTGTTCTGTTTTACTTGAAATGCAATCTGATAATCGGAACTTATAATTAAATTATAAGTTAAGTACATAAGAGTAAGGCGAATATTCTCATAATTAGAGTAAGTTTAATATCCCCATTTGAGAAAATTTCTCCCCGTCACCTTTGCCTTTGATCATATTAAAACAATGAAAAAACTATGTTAAAGCAGTGAATAGAATCAGTGTATAAAAGTACATTCTCATAAGACTTAAACATTAAGAATGTATGAAATTCTTAAAAAATTATAAAATTAAGAAAATTTACGTAATTAATATACACTGAAAGCCAGAAATGAATTTAATTCTTCGCACTCAGCATGGAATTTGGAATTCGAACCGAGAT
>KK120751.1:125264-150873 GCA_000611955.2 Stegodyphus mimosarum | reverse complement strand
CCTTTTTTTTTTTTTTTTAACTTAACGGCAGAAGGATTAATCATAATGCAATCTGAAGTAAATTAATGTTGCTTCTCTAGAATTTTCTAAATGTTTGCTATGACGTATATGACGTATTGGTAGTAAAAGCGTTTACATTAAGTTCCAATCTGCACTGCAAACACGCTTGCTTTTTATAAAATTTGAAGTTTAGACTTTATTTAGCATGTGGATTTCATTGTGATGTAATCAGATTTTCATAAATATGTAAAACTGGAACCTCGGGGAAAGGGAATAAAGACAACTACCTCATATTCCGGTGCATAATGCGCACTTTTAATGCAAAAAATAAGATCGAAATTCACAGCTGAGCGTTATACGCCGTATATAAAAATGATGGATTTAAAAATAAGGAAAAGATGAACATACAAAAATTATATTTCTACATATATCTAAATGCTGTTTATTTAAAAGAAATGACATACTTTAGGAACTTAAAAATTTTTGTTATCGGATAACATGAAAAGTTCGTTAAATTCATCTTCCGTTGTGTCTTCAGGCACATCAGTGAATTCTGTTCCATCTTCACCATCACTTTTACTTTGATCCATAAATAAATAATCATTTTCCATTCCATCTAGATTGTTAAATATACTACATGTTTCAGATGACTTTTTAATTATGCCGGGTTTATATTCAGTCGGTCATTTTATTATCCACTCACTCACTATTTCTAGAATGGCATGATGCATTAGGCCTTTTTTTGTAAATGGTTTTTCACATTTCTAATATCCAGGTATTCCACTGTCGTTTCAAATTTTCTTTGAATGGTTTATTGAAACAATCTAATGACTATAGGCTTAACTAATGACGTTAATCAACGTGGCAAAACTGCAACGTTCTGTATTACATTCTTTCAATAATTTCTTTGTATTATCCGTTAGATGGGAGTTTAACAGGATCCAAACTAAAAGACTTTCTAAATTCTTTAAGAAAACAGGACCCTTTTAGCAAACATATCTTATCCACAATTTCACACCATTTCCGTCCATCTATCCTTTCTCGTGAGCATGAATGAAAACGCTATTTGGGAAATAATATTTAGGCATCGTCTTTCTTTTAAAAATAACCGTGAGTTTTAATTTTGTACCGTCTGCTAAGCAGGAAAGCGTTACTGTACACATGGAGTGTAATTAACCTTTAACAATTTTATTTTCATTAGATTTACACAGTTCATGACCACTCGCTGTCATCATAATAAAAACACAAACATCATCACAGTAAGGAACGGCAGTTATGAGGTAATTATAATAAAAACAAACACAGTCATTTTTACAAACATACTTTTTTTGCTGTAATTTGGTATGGATAAGACAACTTTATTAATGGATCTCTTGAAGATACCGTTTTATTTTTTTTTACTTTTATGGGCTTTAGCTAGAAATATCTCTACGATTCTGACAAGGGAGCAGTTACATACGGCAGCGATATCAATCTTTAAAGTTACCATCCTTCCAAATTTTATATTTTTCTTTTCGAAGAACAACTTAGTTCTTTCTTGCATTGCACTCAAATGGTTATTCTTCCAGTACTTCCAATACTGTTTGCACGATTTAGTCAATTTTTGCCAGCTCTTCAATTATTATGATTAACATTTAAAATATTAGGTTCTGCAATAGCAGTGATAGGTCTACCTGGTACCAAGACGTCAAATTCTTCTGGCTCAGATGCTAAAGGATACAAGTGTCGAGAATTCAAGATGCCCTCGATTTGAGCAATTCCCCGTAAGGAATTCCTCAAAAGTTACTTTAAAATTGCCTGCTATGCCTATTAAGTTTCAAATCTAACTTAACAGACTTGACATCTGCTTCCCAAAGACATCCATGACTGAGAGCTCTTGGCGGCATGAAAGACCGATTAATATTCTCACTCAATATATAAATACCTAATTCGTCATCTGATTTGCTGACTAGTCTATTCAATTTATTTAATTCAGCGTTACTGCCGCAACAAAATTGGTTGCGTTATCTGAAAATCGCACTTGCTTCTCCTACTGAAAAAATGCTTTAAGTTTCAATAAATGCTTGACTAGAAAAGCCCGTTACCAACTGAAGATGGTAAGCATTGGTAACAAATCAAAAAGAAAATGCATACGTACACCTTTTCTTTGATGTGGGTATTTTATAAAATAAAGTAAGAAAATTCACACAATTGAACGAAAATTTAGGTTGACTTTTTTGAGGGAGTTGATACATAAATGGTTGACAGGGCAGTGGTTTTGCTTTGAAGCACGCGACTATTTTTCTGCAAATGTTGCGCCGTTGAAGGACCAAAACCCTTATCTAAAAAGACACAGTAAAACCTTGCGGGCCCATATATACGTGTATTTCTTATGAAATATCACAATAATTAATTTAGTCAGCTTATGATTTTTTCGTAAGATTATAGGAAATTTTCTTTCAAAATTCAGTTTACAATTACTTAATCTGCCTCTAATGCATAAAATTCTATATTGGTCTACGAACGGAAAAATACTTCTTACCTTACTATCTTGAGTTACCTTACCGTATCTCTGAAAGCTTAAGATTTCTTTTTTAAACTCAACGTTTTGAATAATCTTTATAAGTTCTTCTGCTTTTAATATAGAACTCTGGAGAGTGACAGAAACTTTGTCCTTTAGTGCAGCTGTTAACAAACCTAAAAAACTTAAGACACAAATAACTTTAGTGTAACTATTACTTAAATTTAAGAAATCCTCAATAAAAGTGTTAGCTCTCAGATTAAGAGAAATATTAGAGTCACTAGAGATTTTCAGTTAGTATGGAAAGTCTTTCACAATGACTTCCACCAGAATCTCTCTATTTGGGTACTCGTTGTTTCTCAGAAACAGAGGGCCTTCCCACCACATATCATTTTGTAAAAGTTTACTTAGGTCCAGACCGTAGGATATAAGATCACTCGGATTCTCTTTTGATGACCATTAGTCAACTCTTGAAATTGTTGCCACTCGAATTGCAACGAGTCTTCAACCCCTCCCTTTGTAACCAAGAAAGTACAATCATGGAGTCACTCCAGATACCTTGTTCACAAGAATCTCTAATGTAGATATAATTCTAGTTATCTAACAAGTAAAACAGCTGCACACAGCTCTAGTCTCAAAACAGTGACTCGTTTCCTAGACAAGATTTTGGATTTACTAGTCACCAACCTTGTCTTCACTTCTCCAGCTCTCGAACGGGACTTACAATATATGGCGGCTCCGTATGCTGCCTCAGAAGCATCGGTGAATGCATGACGTTCCACCTCGTCTGCTTCTCCAATAAGAATAAACTTTTCAACTTCTGTTTTTTTTAACACTTCTAGTTCAGTACAGAATTTTTTCCATTCTCCAGCTTCCTTTTTTGGCAATGGTTCAGCTTTAACAACCACAACCGTTGGAGCAATATTTGGGCTTTATTTATGTTTGGCCCTGGTAATCCAATCGGGTCGAACAGTATTGCAATTGTGGACAACATTTGTCATTGGTAATAACTATGTTTTTACTGAGTTACACTCTAAAACTGAAATAGTCTTTCAGGACACTTCGAATGTTGTAGATTCTTCTTCTTTAGTAAAAAGGATAGGTGTGGTTATTTCGTAATCTTATCATTCCTACACTCTTTAGTATTGCAGTTAACTGAGAATGAACTCGTTGCTGTACTCAACGATTAAACTCCACTACGGACATCGTCTATAAAAATTCTAGCAAGGCTGGTGGAGCTGATGGAAACATTGGACCTTCATTTCAATCGATACTTAGCCATGAGAATTATCGAATACTCCGTGCTTAGCCACGAATATTATGAAAATATACAAGCATCAGTATTAAGCTTGTATATTTTCATAGGTACATCACTTTCTTTTCTCCACAGAATTCGCTGCAAGCAATTCTGTTTCAGGGTTAATCTCAATCATTCTATACATCCTTCTGATATCAGCAGTAAATGCTAATGGATATTTTCAAATCTAAGCATAATTGAAAAGACATCATCTTGAATGACCCCTCCGTAACATTGTAAGGAATTTACCGAAATTATGTTTGATGTTAAACATGATGCATTAAACACTGTTCTCAATTTAGTTTTTTTTTTTTTTTTAAATGCATAAATATTGTTCACAATTTAGTTTTCAAAGATAAGTTCTGCTTCCGGAAATGTAAGGTAGTATGATGTCTTCTTAAATGTCATTCACTGATATTCATTTGTGATCTATTAGATGTTATATATATCTTTAATTTACAAATTTTTCGTATTTTAGATGTTGAAAATTTTTTACTGAGTTACTTTTAGTTCCGTCTTTTACAAAAGCAGGGAATTTTCGAATTTCAGTTAGACACAGAATGCTAATTAAAACCGAATTTATTACGTTTGAGTATTTCAACTCGATCACTCACCGGTAGTTTCAAATAATTTGAGCATTTTGCCAAGAAATGATTTTTCTGACAAAGACTTTACTTTGCTTCTTGGAACTTAAATTCAGTTGACATAGCAAATTGCACTTTTCCTTAACTTTCTAATTTGAATCAACTGATTATTAGCTTGGAGACTTATTATTAAGCCCTTTACATCAGCAAAGAATACCTTAGAACATTTTTGGATGTTTTATAATTGTCTGGCGATTTTAGAAAGCTCTTTTTAGCATCTGGTAATAGCTATGTAGATTTCAGAGAAGGATTTTTTCGTGGTGTGTGGAAAATAAATCTGCTTCCTTTACCTTTGCTGGGCGGGGGACCAACTTTCAGATTGCCTAACAGAAATATGGGCTGACGTTTCTCTATCTAATGTCTCAAACAGTTTGTCTGATATTAATAACTCCCTCTGTGTTTCAAAATCAGACACCTTCATCAATTTCAAGTAATATTCAAAATCGGTCATTAATCGCGACAGGAATTGTGCATGGGACTCATTTAGCCGTTGAACCTTTAAAAAATTCTCTAAAAAAATTTGTGGCGTAGAATCATATTCTTTTAGAACAATTACATTTACGTTTTCATAGTCATGTATATCCTTCTCTCTTATATATAAACAATAATATTCCGAGCACGTTCCCCTAACAAGTTTAATAATATTTCTACTTTACATTTCTCAAGTACATTTTTTGTCATGAAAGCAGCTCTTTCGAAACAAGAAAAAACAATAACTCCAGTTTTCAGGTTTACTTGAATCTTCAACGTTACAGTTCTTATACTTTTAATATAGGAATCGGAATTTTCCACTTTTGTTTTGTTTTGACCACTATTATCAACGTTTATTTTTCTCTGAATAATAACTTACACGTTTCCACAAAAATTAAGCCAATGGAACTGTATTACACTATTTTTATTCACACTCAAATTACATCTTTAGAACACGAACAGAAACTAGAAAACATCGCCAAACGACTTTAATCTCACAAACATGCGCAAACAATTGGTTGCGATTTCAGCTCTTAATCTAGCAATTTCCAGTTCTATTCTACATCTCTCCACTTTAATTTTCTCTAAATTTAATACTTTAGTTTCTTGAGATTTATGATACTCTGGTATAGTATTATCCAATTCTATGACCGAATGTGGATCGGATTTAAAATTTTCACTACTTTTAATCGCTAGACTTAAATCGCAACAGTTAGCTTTTCATTCAATTCTATATTTAGTTCTAAAGCAAGTAGCTTTAAATCTTCTTTCGGTGCACATTTTATCAAAATGATTATATTCTTGATAAAATACCACAAGGCAATAATAAATTAGAAATTGTTTTTGAAACAGTTATACTTGAATAATAAAATGGCACTTTATTTTGAAGCTGAAACTGTCGACATACTCGTTATGTCTGTGACTCTTTCTTAATCAATAGGGCTCCGTCTAATTATCAATTAGCTTGACACAGTTCTGATTGAAAATGAAGTTGTTAGCGTTTAATTACAGTCCATGTGTACAGGACTCCGTCAAGAGGTGGAGCCCTATTGATTAACAAATAGTCACGTTCAGTTTCAATTAGAGCTGTGACAATTAGCTTCACTTTTTTTTTCTTCGAAAAGGATGTGCGCTAAATTGCGAATGTACCTAATAAATAAAAAATTTTAGTTTCAAATTATTAACTGTATATATTGCATACTTGCCAACCTACGACACTCAAAAATCGGGAGAATTTTTTTAGAAATTGGGAGATTTATTTTCAACGACACAGATTTTTAAATGATAAAAATGTATTTTTTAATAATGAATTAACTTCAAATCGTTACTAATTCTTAAATGCAAACAGTACATTCTGCATTAATAACTTTTTGATCCTTTGTTTCCACAGAAAAAGTAACTTTTTGTTTTTTTCAATAGAACTCATGTTGTCCTTGTGTTTTTGTATACGAACATGTTTGAGAACATCGGCCCTTCCACCGTGCGAAATCGGAAAATAGCAATGACAAACGGTACACATCGGAAATGCATTACATTTCCTTGAGGAAATATTAGAAGAAAAGTCATCTGTGTTTTTGAATAGTACCTGAGTATTTTACCTTTTTCGCAGACACAACTAATACGAAATATCGTAATTTTTTACACTACTTCTCGAAAGCAAGTACGTTTACACAAGTTAGCGACAAGATGAACGAAATAATAATCTTGCTTTGTGCTCACTGGCTAATATATGCCATATGACACAGAATGGCACTTGACGCTCATTGAAGAAACGGAACTTGACGTTTCCGGACACGTGTTCTCACTCACAAAGCAGAAACGAGCCATAATTTCTCACTGATGAAACTAATTTGATTTTCTATATAGTCTAGAGAAAAACCAGGTGACCCCAAATTGCAAATAACGAAGTATTAAATCAAGCTACATAAAAATCGTGAGAAATTTTAAAAATAAGAAAAGTTGGGAGAAATATATTGTAAATCGGGTTGGCGGGAGAACGATCCGAAATCGGGAGAGTTGGCACCTCTGATATTGTAAATGAATACTGTATATCCGCGTTATACGCAGGAATATACAGTAACTACACTTTGTCATCATTCTAAACTTTCCTTTTCTTTCCAATTCTCTCAGATTATAAAATTTATTTTATGGGTATGGGAGCAGTAATTTTTTAGGCATACATTACTGGTTACTTAGACCTTAAGTATATTTGAAAGATGCTCATTTTCAAAAAATTCAAATAAATATTTTTCTTCACAAGTTATTCAGCAACTTGATTTGTAACATCTTCATATTTTTGTACAGTCACAAATTCAGAAGAATTTAGCTGATATAAAATAATGATATTTAAAATTACAATTTCATCATATGGGTATTTTACTCTTCCAGGCAATCGTATGTCCTTTTATCAAATTCCGTCATGAATAAATAAAAGATACCTCTATATATTAATTGACATCCACTGATACACCAGCATATACGTTAAGACTAACGAAAACTTGTAAATAGCAGTCTAGTTAATGTTTGCTAGGTGACCAAAAACAATCATAAATTTAGCAATTTTCAATATATCAATGAAGTCGTATAAGTACACAGTTTTTAACCTTATACTGACATTATTATTTGAGAATTCTTCTTTCTCCTAAACAGCTTAAGGTTCTAACTGTACACTCAGAAATGCAGATGAGAATGCTTAATTGTATGCTGCGCATTTACCGATAGAAACAATGTCTGATAAAGGCAATTTCTATCTACTTTTTATTATTTGTTAAATATTTTCAGTACATTTTCATTTGTGTTTTCAGTCTCACAAAAATACAGTTTGAAATTCATTACAGTAATCTTTTACATCATTTTGATGTTTATTTCTACAGTGCAAAGCACAGCACTAACTTTCTTATCACTCACTTCGACTTTCAGTTCTATACCATGCCCACAAAAGTCCTAAGATTACCTTCACTTTTGCAACCGCTGAACATAAGATATAAAATTTGGAAAGAATGTTTTAAAAAATTTAATGACACTCAAGTTTCAATATCTTTAAAGAATCCTGAGGGGTCCATTAAACAGTTAACTTTTCCCCCTTTAAATGTCATTCACTAATATTCATTTGTGATTTATAAGATGGAAAAATCTTTTAATTTATAAATTTTTATTCAGTTAATTTTAGTTTTCAAATTCTAAACATTCACTATTAAAGGGTTAGATCTCTTTTTTGAAAAAAATTATAATGGTTAATACTTTTGACAAGTTTGTATAGCAATACTTGTCACTTATCAGAAACCTTTTTTGAAAGCTAATATTTCATATTTTAAGTCTACAAATGCAAACATTTTGCTTTTTAATTTGTGTATGACCCCTAAATATGATCTGAAATTTAAAGTAAAATCTGTCAATCATCTGGGAATCAGGCTTCTTTCATTTATTTTTTATAATGCGTTTTCCAAAAAATATATAAGTACAGGGATTAGAAAATTGTATAAAAGCCAAATTTCATAGCTTCTACAATATTCATTTTTGAAATTCCAAAATGCTAAAACAGGAATATTTGCATTATTTAACACATTTTGTAAGTATATGTCTCTATTGAACAGTTTTAGAAATAAAGACTGCCTAATAATTTTTGTAGACATGGTACATAGGGTGTAATAGAATTGATGGTCACAAATTTAAGTGTTGATAGAACATGTCGAAAATAATGTGTTTTAACATAGAATTCGAAAAATTGTTTCAATCAATGGTATTTACAAAAATTGTTCAAATGAATGACAAGCAACTGCAATATATGAAACCAATGATGACGGATCTTTGTTGATGAGATGCAGATTAATTCACTTGAAGGTCCTGTCATCAGAATTAATATCATCGCTGCAGAAAATGTGACATTCTCACAAATATGCGTGATTTAAATGACTTCTTACTCTCCATGTTCTTCGTACTTACTCCATTTCGCCATATATTGCAATACAAAAACTGTTATTTCTGCCATATTCTATATACCCTTTAAAGTTGACCATCGGTTGGTTATACTTTGTATATAAACCTGGAACTTTACAAGTTATAAATTAATCAAAAAAGAGAAAACTCTTAACATAAGGAAATACGATCTGAAATCTGGGATAATATTAATATCCAGACAAGCTTTTTTCCCCTTTACAAATTTAGGAGTGGAGAACATAATATCCACCACTAAGCGGGTGCACTGTACATAACATTTATCTTCTGCCTATACGACACTTTCAAACACCTGCTGAAAAGTTTCATGGTGGCCAATAGCAATATATTGAGTGATGATGGGCATATCACATTCTTGCTTTTGATTTGTTTGGAATAGGATGTTGCTCATATTGGTTGTCTTTTGTTGACACAGCAGTGGGGAACGGAGAAAGATTTTGAAGAACTTGAATTCAGTTAACATAACAAATTGCACTCTTCCTTAACTTTCTAATTTGAATCAACTGATTATTTTTTAAAGACTTATTATTACAACTATCTTATCAAAATTAAAGTTTTAACTTTATATTATATCAAAAACAGTTTCTAATTCTGAAGTTGCAGAGTGAATGTTTCAACATCAGTCATATAAAAAGTGGAATTGCTGGAAAAAATAGGTAAGGGCAGAATCTGTCTCATAATTATGCATAATATGACACTGGAAAGTTAACAGTTTACAATAATAAATTTTTTAAAAAATTTGGAATTTTTCCAACCCACACACAATGAATAACAGAAAAATTATTTAATGTGCTAAAAGTGGTGATGACTGAATGGCTAAAACAGCACTACAACAAGTGTCTGCCATCGACAAGTTCACTGATAATTGCTCAAGCATGAGGAAACGAACTTACAAAATGGTAGTCCATATATTTGACTAGTTCTTTAACCAAATTTAAAAGTTACTATGCTATGAGAGAGCTAAAAAGTACAGGTGGAAAAACTTCAGCTGGTAGCAACTGAAAAATTTGTAGATTAATTTATCGAACTTATTTCTCCAAAACAAGATTACAACATTGACAAAAGTGATCTTTTGTTATATGTCCCACAATTACGTATCACGAAATACCTTGGGACATCTGCAAAAAAAGGACCCAACTGGTATCAAGGATTCTAAAGCAAAACTTGCGATTTTGGCACAAGCAAATTCTACAGTAACCCACAAATACAAAGCTTTTGTATTAACAAAAAATACAGGCTTTTGGACACTTAAAAAAGCAAAAATTTTTCTGCCATTTAGTGTTCAAATTAAAGAACATGGATGAATGAAAAAATGTTTAATTAATGACATAAACATTAATTAAACTTCAGGCATGAAAATTTTTCATACCAGAAGTTCAGCAACATCTGAAATCAGTTGGTTTACTGGATGATGGGATAATCATCCTCATTACAGACAACAGTTTGGCTCATACTTTGTTTAAAGTTTCAGTAAAAGATAATGTCCCCAGCTTATTCTTTCCTCCAAATTGTACACTCATCACTTAGCCAATGGATACCCGAGTGCTACGTGCACTGAAATGCAGATTTAAAGCAACATTGTCAAAACCTAAGCTAAATTTTATGAACAATGATCATGAATATACTAAATCTTTCCTATACATATAAATCAAAGTAAGTTGAATTGCCTAATCTTGGAAGTTGGAGCTGACTTATCTCTCTTCCACCAATCAAATCAAACTATAATGAATAAAAATGGGCTGAAGTTTGAAAATTATTGACATATAACAGCTGTTATAACTGCTTTTCAGATTTTCAAATATTTTAAAAATAAAAATAAATTAACCTTTTCATTGCAATTGCAAGACCTAAATTTCTCTCTGAAAAGCAGTATTAAAATATTAGTGATGAAAATTTTATCCTAATACAAGACAATTCTGATCAAGATATCTAGCAGTATGACTAATGAAAAGAAAAACGAATAAAATTTGGAGGTGGGGGTCACAAAACTTATGTGAAAGCCTGCTATGAGATATTTACGTTACAACATTATTGTACTCTTGTAACAGAGAAAAGAACAAGAAATCAGCATCCTTTAACGCTAGTTATGATCACACAAAACTGAAAAAATGCAAATACCAATAAAATAACACATAATAAAAAGACGCAAATTTGAATTTATTTCGATGGGAGCATGCAATGCATGATATAAAGTCAATGAAATTCTAATTACAATTTCACTGTAAAATAAAAAATATTAATTGTATTTTGAATCCTTAAAAACTAAATGATAAATCAGTACATAAATTATATACCATGCTATTTGTTTAATAGTAACAAAATGGCTCCATTACTGTACTGTTAAACATGGCCCACTATCTGCTTAAGATATATACTGAATCACTATTAAAACTATATTGCTGTTTTCATTATATGAAATAAAACACATCATTTTGCATAGTTCTTTAATAATTTATTGCTATTTTAGCCTGCTTCATTTTTATCAGTAATGGGACCTTAAGTCCTTTCTTGATGGAGATACTGCTCCTTTCTTGTCACACTGGGGCCAAATATACAACATTAAAATCCTTCTTATCTAATTATATTTTTGAATTATTTCAAATTCATTTAAGGCTTGTACATTCATAAATATAACTAGTATTTGCTGATTATGAATCCTCCTACCAAATAGGACACAGCACACAATAGGAAAATTCATACATTATTTCATTAGGGCTTATTTTAATTCACATTTTTCAATTATTTATTTGCTTATTCCAAAAAAGTCTGATAATCATTTGCATTGAATTGTCTTTCAACAACATTTGATTCTTACAATATATCATTCACTTTACATCGGATAATTTAATCACATTTATTTCAAATTTAAGTCACAAAGGATTTTAAAACTGGGAAAAATACAAAATATTCATCATTGGATATAAGACTAGCAGGACTTTAAAATTGAAAAAGTGAAAAATAATAAAAAATAAAAATTATTATGTATTAGGTATTGAAAAATAAAATTTTAACTTCAATAGGAACTAATAAAAATACAATAAGTTACCTAATTATTGAGAAAAAAATGCAAAAAATATTTGTGTTAAAGTTAAGTCGCATCCAGTTCTAAGCCTTAAAAATTTGAAGGAGGGAAGTGCAGCTTAAATTTAAAATACTGTAATATAGAAATTAAAAATTTACATATATGTAATATATAAAAACTTTCAGTACAGAACTATTTTGAAAAAGGAAATACAAAATTTTATTTTTAAAAAGTCGTTTATTGTCTCACTTTTTACATTTGATGGCAATTTTATAAGAAAAACTGAGAAAGCACGCTAATAATTAATTACTTTCTTGTATATATTTTTTGAGAAAAATTGTGATATAAAACATTATTACTGAACATCTAAACAAATGAGAAAGAATATGCATTACAATTATCACAAATTCTAAAATTACATTCACAACTACGTGTAAATGTCACATATCAGTTATCATGAAACCTATATACATTTTTCACGAAGTGAAAAAACACATTTCGATGAAAAGGTCACAATCATGTTAATGCATTCTTTCCAATAAAACAAAAGTAAGTTTTGAAAAAAATACACCAAAAATGTAAACCAACATACAAAATGCAGTGATGATACATGTTTTATAAAAGAAAGTATTTTTAAGAATGTGAAATAAAACTAAAGACCAAAATTTCTCCACACAAGAATAAATGTCTTTCACTTTCCATTAAATACATATGTTGCTGACTGGAAGGATAGAAAGTTACTCATTTCAAAACTATATTAGCAGTACCTTAAATATTCATGATTTTTACAATGTTCCTTCATTCACTTATGCTTACTCTTGGGGTGCCATTGCCTTTGCTTGAGCTCTGACTCGTTTCTCATATTCTAGTCGATTCTGACTGTAAAAAAAAGTTATAATATAACTTTAATTCACATTTAATTCTTTAATATAGTTAAAGTATGTATTTTTTAAAATTGTTTGTGTTATTATTATAATTTATCAACAACATACATTTAAAAAGTTCCTAATATAATACTACTTTGACAATACTTATAAATAATACTAAACTTACCATTACAATTATAATATAATTAATATAAAAAGGCAAACTCTACTGTTATATTACTTTATCAACCTAGTTAAATAATAGTTAACGCTTCACAAATGGCAGAGTTACTTCATTCCATTTATTTACATATAGAAAAGTATCTTGCACCACACTTATTGAAGTGTGTTAAAAGTATCTTACCACACTTATTGTATTATACAAAATATGTCTTAAGTGTTATGTTAATTTACTGATACAATTACAACTAAGTTAAAACTTTTTTTAAGGAAATTTCTAAGCGATGCAATATATTAATTTATCAATACGGCTGTTGAATTTGTGCTCATGAGCAGATATTTTTGTATTCTTTGTTATTTCATTCAACTTCTTAGAAACAATTGAGTGATTAGCATTACATAAATCATTATGAAGTTTTACTGATTTGAAAGATATTCCTCCTTGGTGCTTAATTATAAGTACTTTTGTTGTTACATTATTATCCAACTTTGCTATTACTCTCAGAATATATTATCTCTTTAGGAACACATAATTTTCTCATTAAAATAATGGAAATTTCCCCCAAAGTTTAAAGTTAAAATGCAAATTTTGCATTTATTTCTCCAAAAGTATATAAATACAGAAATTACTGCATTAGCATTGGGAAAACTTCCTATATTTTATCTGCCCCTACAACTACTGACTTATTTTTTAGTTTTCCATTTATTTATTGCTTTTTTCTCGCAAGTAGAGTTACGAAATCTGTATTTATATAGCTAGTTTTAATTAAATCATAATTAAAATTGTTGTATTTCCTCGTGTAATGCAGTGCGAGACAGATTTTAAGAAAAAGCTATGCTGGAAAGTTGAGATAAATCATTAGCATTCTCTTTAAATGCACACATTGCGTTCCATTTAACATTTTTAGTAATTTGAAGTTTCACTACTGATTACTACTGCATAAGATTGTGAACATTTGTATGAATATCTCGAGAAAAATTCCAATGCTATGTTATATTTCTTAAGAATAAATTTTATTAACCTATTATTGGACTTGTGCATTCAATCTATAACGAACACGTACACACGCAAAAGTATGTTCAAAGTGGTATATACTTGCATCTCAAAATATCTCCAAAAGGAAGACTACCTGAATTAGGGACATATTTTACTAAGCCAGAAAATTTTCAAAGTCATGCAGTGGAATATCGGCTTTTAAACCCAACCTTACCAGACAATGAAGAGTCTTCGTTTTCTATTCTGGCAATTTTTTTTTTTCCCTCTTAAAAACTACCAACAATTACAGTCTGCTGCTTAATACTGCGAGGGCTTGGGATGAGATTATTTTTTTTCTTTAAACGACTGATACTTATCTTATGTCTTGTTAGGATATTCGCCCCCCTTTTTTTTTGGCATTTTGCAAAAATACTACAATCTTTTCACATAACAATAAGGGTATAAGTAGAAAACCTCCTGTGATGATTCCTTTATTTTGTCAATTATTTTCTTTTCATAGCAATCCATACTGATAAAAACTTACCATTAATACACTGACCTATGTATTTAAAAAAGCAAATTAAAAGTTTACCAGTTTGTATACCTTGCTGACTAAGACAACTCACATGGGACCAATGAGCAGACATGCACAAAAAGGAGACAGGAGATTCTGAATAACATGCAAATGTCCAACGAGTCACTGGACAGTGGAGTACCACACAAATTAGAATTACCTTGGAAAAACTATTTTTTCACAAATATTCTTTTAAAAAGTTCATAAACAATATTTTGCATTTAATCGCTAATACTGTTAAATTATGTATTTATTCGCTCTTACTGAAGCTTTTGTGCTTGCATCATACAGTAGATAATCCAGAGTTTCATGCTTTTAAAGAACATGATTTTAGAGATACTGTACAAAAAAGAAGTTCTGCTGAAATGCAAACACATACAATTACATTTAATTTTGCTTGCTTATGGTCTTCAGAAATGAATTAAAAAAAAAAAAAAAAGGAGGGGCATTTTTTTTTTAAATCACTACAATGTCATTTCGGCCAAATAATAGGGTCATTACATTAAGCTTAAAAAAGAGCAGTCAGATATCCTTACAGGTCATTGTATCAAGGACCATACTAATGGAAGTTGACTGCATTACATAAACGAAATTCTCAATACATTAATTTATAAAACAAATGTTATATACATACCAATAGATAGTGTAAGCTTCAGCTTGAGCAGGGTCTTTAATATTTGGTTCATTTAAAAGATCTTGGATACCCAAAAGAATCTACAAATTGAAACATAACACAGTTAGAGCAATTCTATACTTACTATATAAAACTGCTTTAAAAAATTAGTAAAATAAAGGCAAAATAACTGAATTTTTTATACTCCTGTTTACTTGATGTTATCATCACTCGTATATTTTTCACTACAGAAGATATTTAATTAACTTTGGACTTAATTGTTAGTCACTTAAATTGTTGGAATTTTTCATATCAACTAACTACTATTGTCTGATCAATGAAATTTGATATTTAAATAAATATTCTTTGTAAAAAACAGAACAATAAATTCAATTATTACAGCAAAATGCTTGGCTCAACTACTTAAATACAATTTAAAATATGACACTAAGAGTTAAAACAAGCTATTCCAAATCCTGCAACAGTTCAAAGCAGCATAATTCCAAACACGTGCAATACTTGACAAATAAATTCAAAAACCTGAAAGCTTTCCATCTTCAAAAGATAAAATATTATTAATCAGCAATTACAAAAAATTTCAGCTATAAAATACCTCATTTTCATTATCATATTTCTAAATTTATCATACATGGAATAATTTCAAAAGAGCTTTACAAGACTAAAAACAGAAAATTGTAAAAAAATTTAAATATATATATTTTATAAACATGAAGAAATGCAAAAACCAAAATTAATTTTTTAACACAAAGCATAGTGTGCATTTTCTGATAGACTATATTTTATTTTACTGTTACACTATAACTTCACATAATGTAATTTATCCCTCAATTTAAGAGAAAATTTCATGAGTTATCCGAACTAAAAACCAAGATTTTATCATCTATAAATAATAAATTTATTTTTAATGTATCAAATACTTAATAATAAATTAGTTTTTTTAAGCATCACCTGACATATTGTCCATATTATTGTAGTTCTGCTTGTTTATTTTACAGTTTTAAAAAAGCTTTAATTACCCATCCTCATTTCAGGGTTGCCACTCAGGAGAACAAAATTCGCTGAATTTTCCAGGTGTATTTTAAGAAAAATCCAGTCTAGCCATGTATTGCACGTTAGCTGTCTTAAAGGTTAAATATTTAATTAATACACACTATTTACAAATCAGTTATTAAATATTACCAAAATGACTTATTTTTCTCTTACGTAAACTATTGATTTTTTTATTTTAAAACCTGCTTGCTTTCAAAAGTGTTATTCAGAATGTTTTTGGTTAAAAAAAAAGTATATTCTAAATTTTCTGAAAATGAACTCAACATAGTACTTGGATGCTTTGTATAAACATCAAAATAAAAAGGCACTCAGTGTTTTGTTGGATATCCTTTAGCTAAGATTATTATTTCTAGCATGGATTCACTTAGCATGGAATTAAATTATTAGCATTCAATTAGCATGGATTCGGTTAATGTTTTCATGTGAAAATGTTCCTGTGTAACAATTCCTTTAGTAAGCTTTTGAAGAACTATCATGTTACTTTATTATTTTCTACAACCTACTGCATTCCATAAGAATTAAGTGCAAAGAATAGAGAAGTTTGGACAGTTGTATGATATAGCTTGAATATATTTTGCATCTGCAGTTTTCTTTTATATGCTTTAAAATTTTCATTAAGAATATTTATGTATTTATATTTATTTTGAATAAACATTAAATTTCTAATTCTGAAGGCAGAGAAACATCCCCAAACCATTATGCCTCTATACCCGTACATAATATTAGAAAACAAGTTTTTCAGATTCAATTCTTAATTCAGATTTTGGCACTTATTAATTTGTTTATAGGACTCAAGTATATTAAATATTGATTTTTCTGCAAATACAGCATTATAAAACTTCTTCTAGATTTCGAGAATATCAGGCATATTTTTCGTGTTTTCTTGTCCACAGATTTCCTTCTTGCTGATCGCTCATTCTCATCTAAACTATTCTTCTAAAAGCTTAACTTTTATAACTCATTTTACTAAATTAACTGAACATTTCACATTACTGATTTTTGAATGTTATTTGATTTTTTGGAGAATAAATCTGCAATTCCTTGGTGTTAACTTGGAATGTATTCTGGATTCCAGTGCATCTTCAATAGTCCCACGCTACCTCCATCATTTTATTTTATCAAGTGTTTTACATCAAAATTTTTTTGGACATCTAAAACACTTTTATCATCTTTAAAAAGATGAGCTATTCAATTTCTAACAGAATTGGTTGTTAATTCATAGTGTTTTACTATGTTGACTTCAGATATGGAACTGCTGCTACATTTTGCTAATCAAGTAATAATACACAAATGCAGATGACAATGTGATGCATTTAATTTAAAAGGAAAGATTTCAATAAAAATTTGGAGGGTCTAAATTATTATGTGGGTTACTAATTACATTTTTTGAAAAAAATATTTTATTACAAGGAATATTTTGATGACATTTGTTTTATAACAATCAAAGCCTAAAATAAATGTTTCAATATTTAATACAAGATCTATGCAAATAAATTTTAAAAAATACAGGTGTCTGAAAACATGTGAACCTATGCACAGTGAATGTTCAGAGCATTTAAAATAAAAATTAATTCAGCCAGCTGTAAATTGTTTTTGCCTGTAAGCATAAGAGCTGTTTGCCTACAAGCTTCTGTTATTTGTCTTACATTAATAGAGTTTTTTTTTCTTGCTTTTATTTAAATTTTATCACAAAATAATATGCCATGCTACCTGGAAAACTTGTAAGAGCCAGGGACTTTCATATGGCGATCCCCTCACCCACAAAAAAAAAAGCAGTTTTTGAGACCACATTGTGGAAGTGAATCATTTTGTTGGGAAATTATGTATAGCGTGAGCACCATTCTGGCAGCCAATTTTCATAGCGCCAATCAGGTTTGTCTTTCAAAAAGGCAAAGCAAGCTTCCATAGCATCCAGAGAACATGTCTTACATGTTTTTGTGAAAAACAAGAAATCTGCATGTTGAACAAAAGAAAATTCTGCCTCTTGCTTTTTGAGAGCTTGTTTTTCTGAAAAATCTGTAAGTTGAACTTTGTAGTCTTTTACACATTATTAAATATATTTTTTTTAATGAATGCTTACTTAACACTCATTTGCTTGATAAAATGACAAGAATTCATGCAATGCATTTTTAAAGTTAAAATTAATTTATTGATGCTTTTTGAATCATATTATTGAGCATTATTAAAAAAACCAAACTGAACTGTTCAGCATTTCAATATCATTAATGGAGTGTAATATATCACTATTATCTGACTTTGAAGTTACGCAAGAAAGATGTCATACTTTGTTTGATTAATGCCAAAATATTTACTTGTTCTGAGCTTTCTTTTTTAAGATAATCCATATTTACAATTTTATTTTGAAGAAACAAACAGCAGCAGAATCACAACTGAATTCAGAAACAAATGTGTTAAAATATTATAATTTTTTTTTACATAATTTGTTTAGTAAAAATAAGCAAGCAATCCTTCTCTCCCTTGAAATTTTGAATTTTATTTAGCCCTACACATTCATTCTTGCACAAAAAAACTTTTATCCCCTTTTACCTTGTTTGTGATTTTTCAGCAACAATTAAAAAAATAATAATAACAATCAGTCATCTAGGCTTACCATTTAATATATCTACAGTCACCAAAATACCATTGAGTACTATAATTCAACTACAGGGTTCGTACACATTTCTGCGCATGGAAATTAAGTACTTTTAAGGACCATTAATGAAAAAAATTAAGGACCTATGAACAAATGGGAACTGAATAAATTCAATTAAAAATATTATCTATGCCTGAACTTCATTTTTGTAATACCATCCTAAAAAGAAATTAGATCCGTATGTAGGATGAATAATTATTAAAAATGAATTAATTAACAAAATTATTAATAAGTTTGAGAATAAAATCAACTTTATAAAATGTATCAAGCAGCATTAAATATTTTACATTTATAATAGTTGGACATATCTGAAAGAAAATAAGTGACATTTTATTTATGTTTTGCTAACAGTTTTATGATTTTTTTTAATGCTTCATTTTTGTCACATATTTGCTCAGTCTAGAGGTTTAGTAAATAGCAAGTAGATTTTATGTCAAGCGGCATAGATTAAAATTAGAAGTAGATCATACTCAGTATGATTCATAAAAGATCGCCCTGTCACCGCTGCTGCTTGCCTAGAGAAAGACCTGCTTATTAGAACTAACCTTAAAGGCCTGATGTAGGCACGGTTGGCAAGATTTGAAAGTTAGCTGGGTTCTGTCTGTTACAGTTAGTGTCGTAGCTTCATGTAGGTCCAATAAACCACTAAAGCACCACAGGTGGTAAGTTGTTTTGTATTGTTTTAAGTCTCACTAGATGCAAAGAATAAGTTTTATGTGATTTTTTACATTTTTGTGTTTTATCTTATGGCCACGGTAAGGATTAATGAAAGGCAATAACTCACTTTAATATGCAGAGGTAATTTTTAAGGATAAGCAGTTAGTTATAAATAATTAAAGTAGGTAGTTAGATAACTTTAGTCATTATGGATTTACATAGCCAATATGAAAGTTTATTTTTTTTTTAATAATATTTGTTAAAAAAGCTCTATTAAAATCGTAATCTAATAAAATTTCAAAGTTTAAAGTACATGTAATTTATGACATTGATTCTTAACCGATATTAGGATAACTACACATTAGAAGCTACAAAACATTCATGTTTTATAACAACAAAACTCAACAAAATATTTATGCGTCTTTTTAATTTGAAGCCTTCCCAGACATTTTGGCTAATTTAAATCAATTTCCTTCTCTTTAAGCATGTTTTCTAACAATCAGAAAATTGTCGCCATATGCAAATCAGCGTTCTCACTAGTTTCTGCGTGCTTCATCTCCTAACTTGTCAACCTCTCTACAATACAGTTATGAGGCTTTACTTGATCTGGTAAAAGTTAAATAGTCCAAAACCTCCCGACAGACGTGAAGCAAATTATTGTTATGTCTGAAAGTAACTACAGTGTCAGACATAGGTTTAAATAAGCCTCTTATTTAAAAAGAACTTAGAACATAAAAGCATGTTCTGATGCTAACAAAATTAGTTACAGCTCGTGGTGATGTAATTAAACAACAGTCAAATTTAAACTAAAAATGTGGACTAGTGGTCAAAGACTATACAATTTAGTTTTAATTTAAGCTGGCTCAGTAACTCTATCATATGAGGAAATAGAAATGGGAAACTATACTAAAGGCTGAAATCATAAAAAACTGGGTAATTTATATAATAATAATTGTACATATCTTTGAATAATAATTTTCTTTATGTATTCAGTTTCTTTCTTCAACACATTTCCTTTTAATTTTAGAATTTTTGGATTTAATTAAGGATTTCTGTTATTCTAAAAAAACTAAATGCATATAGAAAAAGCTGCTAATTTTATTTCTTTAGCAATATCAAAATTGAGAAGAAATATGAAATATATATGGTAAGGGCTGGTTATAGAGCTGATGTGGCAGAAATTTTAGAATTTAGTGACAAACTAAACAACAAAATCTAGAAATGTCATAACTTTTAGAATTTAGAGCAGGCACTGGAAGCAGAATTTAGAAAGGCACTAGGCAGCAGAATTTAAGATTCACAGAGATTGCATCAGGTGGAAATATGCCTAGTGCCAGTTCTGTATGATGCATTAAGGCACAGTATACGAATCTTTTAAATTTTCGGTTTTCAATTTCTTTATTAATAAAAAAATACATTTCTATAACGTCTGTCCATGTGATAAGATTAGAAGCATTCCTGATATTTTCCACGCTTGTGTCCAGTGAAAAGTAGAGAAAATAAAGGGAAGATAAACATGTTAAGAAAAAGATTCTAGTATCAGAAGTAAAACATTCAAATATTATGTTTTCATTGTTCTTCAAGGCTTTCTCGAAAAAGTAAGAAGTTCATCACAAACTTTCTGTAAAATACATCCATTATGTGTTAATACCATGGAGACATTTTTAATTTTGTCACATATTACTGGAGTCTTCTAGAATCGTAGGTCTATAAATCTTGCCTTCAAATCCTTCTAAACTTTCCAAGCTGCAGTGTCTAAAATCCTAAAGAAAAATTATCCCTACCAACTCTGTAATAGCCAAAAGCCAGAAATATTTTGAACAAAAGGAAAAGTGTAATAAATTTTATAGAGAAAATTGATGCATATTCTGAGATTTCTGAATATTCTCAGACAATTACATAGGATAAACTCATACTATGAAAAAATTAAAAAGAAAACATTTTTAATTAATTACATAGCTAATTTCGCGTTTAGTAAGAACTGTTTCGTAAATTGTGTTTTATAGCATTATACCTTGCTTATTTCTCAGATTCAAAATATTGTAGAATAAATTAAAACGGAACTTTATAATATGACAGCAAAACATAAAAATATTTTATTATAATTTTTTTAAAGTATAATTTCAATATATTACCATTATTTTAATGGAATTTATTACTGTCACAAAGTACTAAAAAAATCATCGAAAAATTCTCAGATCTCGGAATTAAAAATTTTTTTTATAAAAACTGATCTGAAAATCGCAAAATGTTGATATGTCGCCAAATTTAGAACCGTTAAATAAAAAAATTCACATCACCAAAAGCGAAAAGTTGTTTAAGAGCAATTCTTCATTAGAAAGAATGAATTTTGAAATGCTTATGTTTCACTTCTTGCTTAGAAACTCGAGTATCCCACTATTTATATTAGAAATAAGAACAAAGTATAACACATGAACCCATTCAAAAGATAATCATATATGTCAGTGAATCGCCAAAAATATTCCTCCAAAATGGTAATTCACACTCAAACTGGCAGTCGCAAAAACAGACAGAAATTTCAGATGATTAAAATTAAGGACCTTCCGCCGATTTTGGCCGAAATTAAGGACTTTTAAGGACCAAAAATCAATTTCGAAAAATTTAAGGACTTTTAAGGACTCTTAAGGACCGTACGAACCCTGAACTAATGTTATTCATATCTTTTGATGTGGCTTCTTTCTTCTAAACTTATTTATGATTAGTTAATAATATTTTCAAATTTGAGACAATTTTCTTTGGCATACTTATGAAACTAATCCTAACAATATGATGACATAACATCATGAAATTTAGTGTGCATAGTTTTAGATACTCATAGTGGTTAGGGAAGCCTGGCTGTGGATACCATAGGGACCGGGTTCAAATCCCGGGAGAAGGCATGGATATAAAATTGTCTGTCCACTTCATAGGAGATAATGGTGGCCACATATTAGGTGCCTCCACAATAAAATGGCCACCACATCTGGCATTAGAAATGGCCAATGCCCTTATAGACAAGTGCCAACTATTGGAGGACAACTTTTTTACTTATATATGCTGCTAGATAAATAAAAAATACACCCATTGCCATACAAATTTCAGCACCAAGAAAGAGTTGTGAGAATGAAACGAAAGTTTACATATGTAAGTATTACTTTGATATAAGTAAGTGATTAGAGAATCAAAGGAAAAAGGATAATTTATTGCAGAAAAAAGTACACATAAATGGAAGTTTTAGTACTCTGTTGGACCACCTCTAGTGCAAATGCATGATGCGATATGGGCAGGCATTAAGGCATACAAATTTTGTATGGTGCCCTGAGACATCTCATTCCGCAGTTGCTGTAAACGTGCCTCTAGTTCGGCCAATCTCGTAGGCTGTCCAACTTGCCGTCCCAAAGCATCCCAGATATGCCGCTGGCCTGTCATTGTGCCATGGATCAATATTAGGAGTGACCATTTACCGTAAGCAATGGCAGAATTGAGGTGTTCACCATGGAGCATCCACACACGATTGTCATCACTGGTCAAACTGAATCTCAGATTTGTCACTGAAGATGACCTGGCTCTGTTCTGTTAAAGTCCAATCCTGTCGTGCATGACACCGCTCCAAACGGAGGCATCGGTGGGTGTCATTTGGCAGCACAAGTAATGGGTGCCGCGATACCAGATGTCCTTTAACCAGGCACCTTGCGATGGTTCAGGAAGACACAGGGGCCCGTAATGAAGCTGCTGCATGTGTCTGGATAGCGGGCAATGAGGCAGTTGGCTCTATGCATGCGTGTCGTATGATGTGACGGTCTTCTCGATGATTGGTCTGTCAAGTGCAGCCTGCACCTGGTCACCGTGTAAATGACGTCTCTTCTGTCTACTGGTTCCAACACCTCCTCACAGTAAAATCAGAAAGGCCTACCTGACGAGCTACTCGCGAAGCTGACCACGCAGCTTCCGTCATCCCGATGATTCCTCCCTTCTCAAACTCTGACAGCTGCTGATATTGGCTTCGATAGCGGTGTAACAGCATGTCTACCTCACTATTTCCTTAGCAAAAGATTAAGTATACTGAAACAAGTTCTGCTTACCTGTTTTATACTCCAAGAACAATGAAGTTCAATACCCTCTAGTGGCATTACGCAATGCACAATCACACTGCATTTCTAATCATTTGCATATCTACTGACATGTACCTTCATGCCAAGTTTCATTAAGATACCACAATTTCTTGGTGTGCAAATTTTTATGGCAATGAATATAATTGAAATTATTTAAAAATATTCTTCAATAAATTTCTTTCCTTTAGCTATAAAATGTCTGCAAAAAAAGATATTTTTTTTTCGTCTAGATTGGGCCAAGTACCTGGTTGCAGTGAATAGCTGTGTAGTCTTTCACTACTAGATTTAGTTTTAATTCGAATTTGGTTCTTTTCGAATTAGCTAACTTTGCTAAGCATGGGATGTGCATTTTATGTTTATGGTTCTGATATGATAAAATTTTATGCTGCCAAAGAACACCAAACTCTATGTGCTTTCATTGAGAAGAGAGAGATGAGGGGGAAATAGAAATTACATTAAAATGCCTCACAAATAATTTACACTTTACTTTTTGAAGAATATTGTCTTTAACTTCACATTAAAACCCTGAACAGAATGTTTGCTTTTCTGGCAATCAATTGCAGCATTTTTTCTAAGATTACACGATGAAATCACAAAATCCCCAATGTCAAAATGCACAACCACTTTTTTTTTTTTATTATTATTATTATTTCAACAGTTACTATGTTTCATTTCTAGATTTTTCTAGTTTATAATTTCAAATTAATTTGAGTTACAAAATAATGAAAAAGATATACATATGAAGTATCTACCATCCAAAATGCACAGATTACAATCACAAACTAAAACAAAATCTAGAACTTTTTAAAAGTGCAATTAAGTAAAGATGTTACCTTATTTTACTTTCTAGACAAAAAATAGCACACTGTCTTAAAATACAATATACTTAACATTTTCCTAAAACTCGTAAAAGGACACTGTTCATAAGAAAATTCTTGGTGAAATTAAGAGTTTTACAAAATATGAAATCGATAATAGAACAAATTCCAAATTTGAGCTTCTAGATGTCCCTATTAGCAGCAGTATTACATCATTCAAAATTTGATGGCTATAGGTACCGTTCTTTTACCGCAATGCAAGAAACATACATACATTTATGCAGATTATTCATTATTTAATTTCTTCAAATATATAATACAGGGCAATAATATTTGGTGGCAACAATTTGAAAAGTGATTCGGACATTTAAAGTGAATCAATGCAAAATGGTAAAACGAAAACAATAGTCCTTCAGGGACAAAGCTCCTTTGTACTAAAAATTAAGTATTTATCAAGCAAATAGGAATTGAATAAACTAAAGCAATGATCTGCACCCATTGTCATTTGTAAGAATAAAATAAATTTGTAGGTAGAATGCTTTATTATAAACATACTCTTAATATTTAATTATAAAACAAATTCAAGAATAAAATAAACTTCAAACTTTTTTTAATAATGCATTAAATTATAAAATGTCTGGAAACATTTATATTTTACATTTATGATAGTCTCACATATTTTAAAGAAGAGATTAGTGACTTTTTATTTATGTTTTTCTAATACTTTAGTTTTATTATGATTCTTTTTTTTATGCCTCATTTCATCTTATACATGCTCTGTCCAGAGGTTTAGGCAAAATTTATGTCAAGTGCCATACGTTACATTGTGAAATAAAATAGAAATCAGCATGACTCATAAAAGAAGTTTGACTGCTGCCACCATAGCTGCTTGCTTAGAGACAGAGAACCACTGATCAGAACAGATGTGAATGCCTGATGTCGGTATGGTTGGTAGATGCTGAAAGTTAGCTGCATTGTGTCTGACCCAGACTAAAATGCAAAAAAAAAAAGTGTACAGCAGACAAATTTACTTTAAAACATAGAAGGTATACAACAACAATGTTAAGAAAAGTTTACCCTTTTTTTTAGAAAAGCTAACAGAATGTTTGCAATATGATACTAAAGGTGCCACGACTAAGTTTTGTTTACTTGTTGAAATCATCTTCTATCGGCTGTGATCGACCAAAAATCTCACAATTGA
>KK120751.1:25824-125253 GCA_000611955.2 Stegodyphus mimosarum | reverse complement strand
TTCCTGCTGTAAAGAATTATTTGTCAAAGCTCTGTTTGCCAATATAAATGCTGCCAAAATCAAGCATACAAACCTGTTTAATGGTAATTGCTGGACGCCAATCCTTTTCTTCATCCAGAAGAGAAAGACAAACTGTCCCAGACGGGTAAACATTAGGATGGAAAAGAGGAGGCTCAAATTTACCTAGAGGGGTAAAAAATTATAATTTTACCTTAAATAGCATATAAATTAATAACAGCCCAAGAAGTTTAAAATCAAATGGAGATCTAACAAATTATGATAGTTTTCTGTCACTGTCAAGATTACATGATTTTAGAGAGCTTTTTTCTTGGAGGGGGCAGCTATTGAGGGGAAAAAAAAAAGGAGGACCCTAAAACTGAGACAGAAACTTGTTGTTTTGCCCAATTTAATATAGTTTTAAATTGAACAAAACAGCAGTCTTAGATAAGATTTTAAATAAAACTATCAATTTCAAGTATGCTCAGACATAGGTCCCCTTTCTCCTGGAGGGGAGAAGCAACAGATGTATTTATATTGAAAGTTGGAGCATAGTGAACACCAACATAGTACCATCTGTAAAGGTAATAGCAATGAAATATGAAAAACGAAGATATTGCAATTCTAGGTGTTAGAAAGACTAAAATGAAATTAATGTCATTAAAATAAGATAAATTTTTGTGAACATGAAAAGCTTCAAGAAATCCAGTTCAGCAATTCAAAAGGTTTGAAGGATACTTTTCTCAGAACCAATGTAAACAGTGTGATTAAACTTCCATCTATGATTGAAGATTTGTTTATTTCTCCTTTTGGGACATAAGATTTGTTTTCCGTGATGTGAAATTTGAATGTTCTTTTAACTTGGCTGATAGATCTCAAACTATACTGACAAGATATGCTCAAGAACTAAGGCTAGAGATGGAATGTTTCAGAATCAAACTAAAAATTTTATTAATAGGTAAGAAAATGTCTTGAAAATTCTTAGAATCTGTACTATTTTGTAGCAAACAAAATGAGGAAACGAAATCATGGCAAGGTTACGAATGTTATTTCTAACATCAGAATGATACATATTTGCCAACCTTCGACACTAAAAAATCAGGAGATTTTTCTCAATGATAAAGAGACTTTTTTATATGATAAAAAAAAATATTTTTTAATAATGAATTGACTTTAAATAGTTATTAATTAATACCTGAAAGTTCAATTACTAATTCTTAAATGCAAATAGTACAAAAATATTTACATGTGAAAAAACATTTTTACTATTTGCATCTTTTAAAAAAATACTTCAGTATACTTAGTTTTCGTACAAATGCTATGAATAGTGGCAGATTTTTTTTTGTTTCATTAAGAAAGAAACTTCATAATTTTATTCACAGTAAATGCCGCATAGGCCTGTTTTTGCTAATAAAAGTTTTTCTAAAGTGCTGTTACTATAGTCCTTGTGTTTGCAATAATACTGAAAATCCTCTCACACTCTGCATTACTATGGAGAATTTTCAGGATGGCCAACATTATTCTAGAGCAAGGTTTCTTAAACTTTTTGGTGTGGGGATCCTGTCATATTTGCGAAAATTTTGTGGGACCCCATAAGCATTGGGCAAATCCGACCCACGCATGAGTGAAACTGTCAGTTTCTTCATTTGAACTGTGATATATTACTGCAGTTTTAAATCATTAGCTTATATTTTTAAGATATACAACAATGTAAAAATTTTAAATAAGTAAAAATCTTTAAAATGCAATACAATAATAAAAATAAATTCAATTACTTGGGTAAATTCAAACATTTAAGTGTAGACACTTGGAAGGCCATGACTGAGAAAACCCAATTACTTCTAACAGTGCATATTTGAGATTACATATTATTGGGAAGATTGTGCCTGTTTATTTTTAATTACGTTATCTAATCTTAGAAAAATAGTTGATACTGCAGGACAAAGCACTTCTTCAATATTCTTTACATTTAACTGACACTTTGATTTTATGGTGGTTAAAGACGAAAATGTTGCCATAGAAAAAGGTAAAAGAAAGTTTATGGCAGTTTCAGACGGGTTCAGAAATCGTTGAAAATTCTTTTGCAACTCGTAGCCAAAAATCTTCTAAGGACTTCGTATTAAAATCAATTTTCAACACAGACTCTTTTTACAACTCGGCTATTCTTGTGATTTTAATGGCAAATGAGTAATATTTTCCACATTAAACTATGACTTCATTCAAACTATCCCTTGGGTTTCTTGCAGTGCACTGTATGCTTTGTATTGAGATGCCGCTTTAATTTGTAGGTTCATACTTTTTGTAGCCAAGATTTTTTTACAAATTAAATATAATGGTTTTTCAATTCCATTATAATTACAAGAAGTAAAAGCAAATTCCGAATATGATTCGTCATATTTTTGTTTTTTGGTATTTTAACTGCACTCGTGCTAGGTACCACAGACGACTTTTCATTGTTTTAAGTTTTTCATTTCGTTCACTAAAATTCAACCACTTATCCATGGTTCGTAAAAATATTTGACAATTATTATTATTCACAAAAAAGGGGGCTTGTTTAAAATAGATAATAACTATAATTTATAAAAATAAGTTATGTACTTGCTGATGAAACAAACGACACAACGATGGCAAAACAGAATGCTTGTTTTATTGGAACAATACCATCGTATATATATTCAGGGTGAAGGGGTGCTCAAACATGTGAAAACGATCTGCATAGGACGCCTGACCTTCTGACACTGGCAAGACGGCTGAAGTCAAAGATATTCCAGCACGAGTCTGTTACCAAAACACTTGGATTTTGCATAAGCAGGATATTTAATGAACTGGCAGCATCGTGTGCAAAAGCAAATAAAAAAAATTTAAAAAAAAACTGACAGGGTTAAGATTTTAAATTACGTCCAAAGAGTTTTTTTTTTTTTTTTTAAAACCATTTTGTATGTTACCTTTATTTATATTATGTTCTTCGCACTTAAACCAGAAAATTCAGTTCAACAGCAATATTGCAAAATAATTTTAAAATGAGTATATCGTTAGATTTCCGATACACAGTTCCGCACGCTTTAGATAAAAGGGTTTATTTCCCCCATAAAGTGTTGCCATTGCTTGCTTTTAAATCATTTGAGTTTGTTCATCAAAAATTAGTTACAAAATATGAAATAGATAATAAAACAAATTCCAAATTTAGGCTTCCAGATGCGCATATTCGGGTGGAAACGTACGTTATTCAAAATTGGATGGCTCTAGGTACCGCTGTTTTATCACATTTGGAGAAATATACATACATTTATGTATTCTATTTATACATTTACGTATTGGTTCTTCATTATTTAATTTCTTTAAATATAATAGTGCTGCAAGATTTGGTGGCAACAGTTTGAAAAGTGATTCAGACTTTTAATGTTTCCGATGCAAGCAAAATGAAAAAAACAGTCCTTCAGGGACAAAGCCCCTTTGGACTATAACTGTTTCTATTATTAAAAAAGTGCATTGAAATGCTTCTATTTTTTTGTCTGCACTGTCTTACCTTTACATATTTTCAGATACATTATGTAAAAATATTTGGTAATAGTAAAATTATTATAACTTAAAGAAATATAAAAAAACTTAAAATTTTTTCTGAACCATGCTGCAGCTGGATGGGACTCCAATTTGGGTCGCAACCCAGAGTTTAAGAAATTCTGTTCTAGACAGTTCACTACACCATCAGCTCCTTTCAGTTTTCAATTAAACTCCACTAGGTGTCAATCCTAGGTAGTATTATAACTTTATCTAAGCTTTCTAATTGTAAACTGCAAAACTGTGACTGCAATTTATCAGCTGCTACATCAATATCATCATCATTTATGACTAAATGAAGTAAAACTGGAAATCTATTCAAAAAATATCTTACATCAGAAAAAGATGCAATTGCTAGAGCATAAATATTTGAATTTTAGCATGCAAAATTACTTCATTACTGATTGGAAATCTACGTAGTATATGTAATCATACAGTATACGTAGTATGTAATCATACAGTGTGATGTAGCTTCTAACGTACAAATGGAATGTATTTTTGTGTTCCTTTGAAAGTTTTCCCACTACTTTGTAGAGCCCCTATGACCAAATTTTCATCTTTCTTTTGATTTTCTGTTTTACTGTAAATCACATCATATATAGAATTAGAAGACAAAACAAAAATTGCTTTTACAGACTTATAAAACAGATTATATATCACTAGTTGCAAAACATGAACTAATGGAAATCTGCTTTGCAGAGTTAAGAACATCAAATGATGGCAAAATGAATTGTATAAAAAGGCAAGAAGCTATAAAGGTCTGAAGACAAAAGCATAAATATTCATTCTTCACAAGATAAACATACAGTAATCAGAAAATGTTTCCCTGGCTGAGCATTTTTCGTTTTTTTTTTATTTTGACAGAAATTTTTAAGATTTTGTAGCATTATTTTGATAATTGCCAATTAAATTACTCACTGCTGCAGAAATTACTTTATTTTTTCAAACTTATTTTTAACAGTAGAAGTAGTAACTACATCTTCATTTACCTCAGGTATTTTACAACTTTCAATAAAGCCTTTCATCTTAACTCTAGAAACATTTACTTCTTTAAAAAAAAAATGCAAGGAGTGAGTTCTACTGGTTGAGGATTCTAGATAAACATTTTTTTAAAGATAGCCAGAGTGTACATACATGTTTCAGAAAGTTTCTTAGTCAGTATTATGCAGCTGTTGGAATTGTCCAATTTTATCATTCCTTTTAGAACTCCTTTCAAGATAATGTGTCTATTACTTACAACACTTATTGGTAAAGAAGCTGCCTCCTTTTCAGCTGCTAAATTTAGGAAGCGACAGGTGCTTCTCATAATATACACACATATTACTTGTTCAGGGAAAACCTGAATTGTGAATCAGTTAATTTTTTCTGCGATTTCTAATTGAAATTGTCCTTTATGCAGGACCATCGCTATGCATTTTGCCACTGGGTGCAGTCTCTGGAAGATCTAAATTTTGCTGCGCAGTGCCTCCCTAAATTTAAAAAAAATTTTGCAATTTAGTGTATTCCTTAAATTCTAAAAATTTTGTCACCCCTAAATTTTGTTGCTATATTCTTTTCTAAAACATTTTCAGCTCCTGACCCTTTACATCAAGTAGTTTTGTATGCTTGACCATGTAATTGTGATAGAATCACATGTCCACTGGCAGATTATGTTTCTTAATTTGATTGATGTTACTGCTACTTCCTCTAATTTTTAATATTTCTTTTGACTTAGGTTATTAGGGCAACCACTATGATTAAATCTGGTGACTTTTTACATACATATGCAAAAAGGAGAGAGGGTGATTTATGTTCCCCCCAAAAAATGATTTATTACATACTTCGTGTTTAATTACATATTCTAAAAAGAATCAACGTACTTAAAGGCTTAGTTTTGTTTCTTTTGCTCTAGAGAAAATTTTGTGTCAATCATTTTAACAGGGTTGATATGGTCCTTAATTTTGTTCATTTCACATCTTTTCCTTCTCTGTAACTGTTATTCTGAATATGAATTAACATTTCATGTAAATATATTGTGCTTGCATTTTATCCCTTCAACCATCAAAGTTATTGGAGATCATGCCAAAGTTGCAGCAATTGTTCCTCTAGAATTCTGAAAGAACTGACAGCTCTTTATTTAAGAAACCATCAGTATTAAACCTGCTTTGTTTTTGCGCATAATGAAAAGGCTTTCAGCAATTTCTGTTATTTTGTTAGGCTTCTGGTTTTGCCAGAAGCTGTTTAGTGTTTTGTTGTTCATATGCAGCTGGCCACAGAATGTCCATTAATACACTTTTAACAGTAGGATCACATAACTTTAGAAATAATCCACTGCTTGAAATACATTCTTTTAAGGGGGGTCTATGAAAAAATAAAAAAAAAAAAAAAAAGGAGGGGTTGGGAATCCTGATCTAACATATTCATTTGAAAAAGAAATTTTTTTTTTTTTTTTGCCCAAAGGGTCTTTGTCCCTGAAGGACTATTATTTCCATTTTGTAATTTTGCATCGGAAACATTAAAAGTCTGAATCACTTTTCAAACTGTTGCCGCCAAATCTTGCACCGCTGTATTATATTTAAAGAAATTAAATAACAAAGAATCTGCATAAATGTATGTATATTTCTACAAATGTGATAACACAGTGGCACCTAGAGCCATCCAATTTTGAATAACGTACGTTTCCACCCGAATATGCGCATCTGGAAGCCCAAATTTGGAATTTGCTTTATTATCCATTTCATATTTTGTAAAACTTTAACGAATTTTTGATGAACAATTCCAAATGATTTAAAAGCGAGCAATGGCAATACTCAACAAAGATGAGGGAAAAAAAAAACTTTTCATCTGAAGTGCGCAGTACTGTGTGTCGGAAATTTTAAAGATATACTCATTTTTAAAATTATTTTGCGATATTGCTGTTGAATTTAATTTTATGGTTTAACTGCAAAGAACATGAGATTTAATAAAGGTAACACACAAAATGGCAAAAACGCCCCTTTGCACTAATTTAAAATCTGAAGCTTGCCTACATCTATTGCCTATTATGCAATTTTTCTGTGGAACTCTAGGTTTTAGACTTGCACAAAACTTACAGAGCCTTGATTATTGCACATTGAGCTGCCAACATTCGCGAACTTTTTGTAATTTTTACCACTTTAGTTTTTAACTCTTGAATGCAAAATTACGATCTTTTTTAACAAATTTATTGATTTTTTGGAAAAGTTGCAAAAATTGGTAATTCTCACCATATCTGTATTTAAAGCTTGGATATTCTTGAAATTCAGATTATCATTTAAGTTCAATGTCTTTATTGCACCAGGGGAGGGAATCCCCCTTTCACAACTGCTGCTGTGCAACACAATGCACAAGGCAACCATTTATATTCATTAAAAATCATTCTTTATGGTATGACTTTATAAGAGGAACAACAAGTTCGATTATCATACCAACATTTCAGTTATGGCCTAAAAGTTCAGTTCTTTAAACACACTACTAATGACCTAGAGCCATTTATGTATCTTTTTCCATTGCTATAACTTTATTTGAATATTTTTGAGAATTTGTCAATGATTATCATTCACATTAACATAGAACCTTCAATATTATTGTATAAGTAATATTTTGACTTCATCGACATTCACTTATCACATACGGAAAAACAGCATATACATCATACGTCTTGGAACCTGAAGAACTATTTTTTGCTTATCAACATTGGGTTATGGTTGGTGATCTTGTCGGTACTTACTATGGCAAAAGAAATTATGTATTCTTGGAACAAAATTTCTTCATCAGAAAAGGAAGGAAATTCTCACACTATTGGTAGGACAGAGAGACGAATGTACATTTTTATTGTGCATGGAAAGCTGGCCTTACTTTTTAAAGAAATTCAGATATTTAAATGAGACTGTCACACTAGTTTGCAGATTTTAACTTATAAAAGTTAAATGCCTGATTTTAAGTTGTTTCTTCAATTTGTAGTACCTACAATGCTCCTCGTTTAACATACTAGCGAAAAATGGAAATTTTTAAACCTCCATATATGTATCTAGTCCCCTTCTAGTCAGTATAAGTCATAAAGCTCGTTCATTTACATAAGTTTTTACATTAATCATTAATTTTAAATTACCAAACAACTTACATTTTGGAGGTGTTGATGGATAGTCATCCTTGAAAATCATTCTTAATTTATACAAGCCTCCTTCCCATGGAGTCTAAAACAAAAAGTATAATTATTACAGGAGAAAAAAAAAATCAATATGAAGATTTACAAGTTTATTAAGTTGTAATCCATTTCATATATGTCATACGAATAGCATATTAATATTTATTAAAAGTGAAATCCATATTTCTACTAAAAGTACACACTTTTATAATTAAATATTATAAAGGTAAAAAAATAAGCTATGAAATAGCATTTTTAATGGTAGCTAATAATAGAGAAGTCTTAAATACATGGATCAACAATATTTTCATATTCTGCCCATGAGGTACAAGTGCTGTTACTTATTTCCAAAATTTACCAGTGTACTAATTATCAGAAATGAAAGGATAATAATAAGAAAAAAAAGAATATTTGCAAGATCTTCGTCTGCTGGTACGAGGATAATTCTCTTAGCTTGCAAACACAGATAAGATTGAAACATTTGCAGCAGACCTGCTGTATTTGGCATTAGCAGACATTAGCTGTATTTGGCATGTTCCATTTAATAACACTTAATTAAAAAGTTAATTTTCTCTGATCACTTGAAACTTTTACACTTTCTATGCTCAAGAGGATAAGTTGCCCTGACTATATGAATTTTGAAAATGACATGACCTGTACTGTTTGTATTTATTTATCAAAACAAAGTGACTTTGGTTATTCTTTTTTTTTTTTTTTTTTTTTTTTTTTATTTATTTCATGTGGTAAATAAAGGTAATGAAATTTCAGCAGAATCTCAAAATATTTTATATAAAAGACGTCATGAATTCTTGAAATATGCAAGCAGGGAACATCTTATATGCACGCATATATTTGCAATAATCCGCACATGACATGTGCAAAGGAAAACTTTTATTCATTTATTTAACACATATGTTGGCTGATTTTTCCTTTTCCATGTTAATAAAATAAAAGATATTGACATTTTCAAAAATTATACAATATCCATAAATGTAATAATTGTGTAAATCATTAAAACAATATATACTCTTATCCGGGCAATAATATTGGTGGCAACAATTTCAAAAGTGAAACGGACATTCAGAGTGATTCAACGCAAAATGAAAACAATAGTCCTTCAGGGACAAAGCCCCTTTGGACTTAAGGAGAAAAAAAAAAAAAGACTTTTCAAGAGAAAGCCATTTAAATATTTTGAAACAATTACATGAGGAAAAACTCTTATCATGAAAAAATATAAAACTGAAATTAATTAAAAAATAATTACAATAGCTTTTTGGTTTTTTCAAAGAAGTGTTTCAGAAACTGTGCTTATAGCATTCATTATTTTGCAGGATCAAAACATTTCTTAGTTACAGTAATGAAAAGCAATGTCACTTTAAAATATGACAGAAGATTTTTTTATTGTAATGTTATTTCTTAACTATAATTTTATTATCAATATTTTTATGATATTTATGAATGTTATTATGTTCATAAAAAATAGTACAAAATTTCACAAATCTCTAAATAAAAAATTATTTTTTTTACAAACAGAACTTGAAATTGCAAAATTGTCGGTAAGTTGCCAAATTTAGCGGCGCTTAATAATAATAGAACTCATATTTTAAAAAACAATTCATTTTGAAATATTTATGCTTCAATCAAGTCAGGCCCTCATCTTTAAAACTCGAGTACTTAAAATTTCTACAAGCAGTAAAGAATTCAAACATAATCAAATACATATTTCTTGAAGCATCACCAAAAAATATTCCTTTAAAATCTCCTTTTATGGACTGTATGAACCTGGAAAATTATAGCAACGTCCATTTTCTAAATAACAGCACAAAGAAATTTAACAGTGAAAGAACAGGGTTTTTTTTAAATCAGTAATTAGAATCAAAGTTTAAATAAGCCTGTCAGGTAAAACAGGAAAGAAAAAAAAAAGTGGGTGGAGCTTTCAGATTTTATAGTATGCTCAAAGTGGCTTTTTTTTTAACGTTTTGTGTGTTACCTTTATTTATTAAATACCATGTTCTTTGCACTTAAACAAATAAAATTCAATTCAACAGCAATATCACAATATAATTTAAAAAGAAGGCATCTTTTGAATTTCCAATACACAGTCTCACGTGCTGAAGATAATATTATTTTTTTTTTTTAAACCGTACAGCGTTGGCATTGTTCGCTTGTCGTCGAGAATTTATATCATTGAGTTTGTTAATAAAAATTCGCTAAAGTTTTACAAAATATGAAATTGCCGATTGCAAACAAAATAGGAGGAGCACATCTACATGTTATAGCAGTCCTATATACAAAATTTCAACAATCTGAGGCAGCTCATTTTTTAGTTATGCGAGATGCATACATATATACGTATGTACGCATACCATTAAAAATTCTCTTCAGAATCCATTTTAAAGCAGTTTTATAATTTTTTTGGGAGAAAAGAGTCCTTTATTCTGTCCTTACACACAGATATCAAATTGCATTTGATAGCGGTCAAAATGGATATTTTCGTTGAAATATGATACCGAAATTTTTTGCAATTACAATACCTCCTTTTTGCTTCATACAAGGAAGTAAAAATGAACTCCCAACTCAATAAAATTAGTACAAAAATTATAACAATCCAAATGTGTGTGAGCATTTAAGAGTGAACATGAACAAATAAAATTAAAAATAAAATAATAAATTAACTGACAATTAATGAAGAATCTATAAATAATGGAAAATTAGCAATACAGTTTTAAAAACTTTGCCAAAACTAAGATAATTAAAATGACTAAAAATTGAATTACAGTCCATAAATTAAGGAAAAATTGGAGACTATCAGAGATGATGTCAGAGGCATACTTGCCAACCTATGGACACTTAAAAATCGGGAGAATTTTTTCAGAAATCTGGTGATTTATTTTCAACGACAAGACTTTATGAAACTGTCCGACCTTTGACTAAACGCTAAAAATATGTTTTTTAATAATGAATTAACTTCAAATCGTCACAAATAATTATCTGAAAGTTCAGTTACTAATTCTTAAATGCAAACAGTACATTCTGCATTAATAACTTTTTGGTCCTTTGCTTCCATAGAACAAATTAAATTTTCGTTTTTTTTCAATGGAACTCATGTCCTTGTCTATGTGTACAAACATGTTTGAGAGTACCGGCCCTTCCACCGTGCAAAATCAAAAAATCGCAATGACCGACTGCACACATCACAAATGCATTAATTTCTTTGAGGAAATATTAAAAAGTCATCTGTGTACAAGTTTTTAAAAGTACCTGAGTATTTTACCTTTTTCGCAGACATAACTAATATGAAATATCGTAATTTTTTAAATTTAAGTTGGCGGGAGATAGATCAGAAATCGAGAGAGATGGCAAATCTGCTAATCTATTGTTGTTCCCCTCCAAAACATGATTTCCAGCAACTGAAACTTTTTTTTTTAAAAGCAAGTTCCTTTAACTGCAGCAACTATGCACGATAACTGCTACATACGAGTCCAAAAATGCCATGATTTAATTCTTCACTGGGCATCATGTAAAGCTGTGGATCATCTGGCATACATCAGCTAAAGAGCACAAACTTTGAAGTAGCCTTACACAGTTCTGATATTATTAAATGATGTGAGCTTCTCATGCCACTTGAAATTGTTTAAAGGCTTATAATCTTTTGCCTTAGTTATGACTCAAGAGGGAAAAAAGAATCATGCACTTAAAAAAGTACAGATGGCCTTCCTTGAATCAGTTCAAAAGCTTCTTCTGCAGGTGTGGGGGGGGGAGATTGGTAAAAACAACTGAAGAAATATGTTTCTTTCATTATTAGGTACTGTTCTGTTATCGGAACCGGGTTCAAAAATGTATAGATGAATGTGCTCATTTGTATGTATGCACATACATACATTTCTGAATTCCATCTCCTGATAACAGGAAGAGTACCGAAACTGATTCTATATTTATATTAAGAAAAGTTTACTGACTTAAGAGAAAGAATGTTAAAATCCAAACTTAAAGAAAAATCTTGAAATCGAATGCAATCTTTTCATTCCATTCTACATCTCTCTAATGAAATTTCTGCAATAACAATTAAACCCAAATACAGAAATAAATTAATGCAGAATTATATCTTTGAACTGCATTAAATTCTAATTTCAAAGTATAAAATAGTAATTTAATTAAAATGTATGTATATTGTTTACAGTAGATAATAATAAATTTGATTTTTGACTACATTCACACACATACATAAGGGTGGATTCAAAAAAATGTTACAAGGGAAATAAAAAACTGTTTATTAGCAACAGACAAAAAATACAAAAGGGAATTAATAGACATAGTTGCCTATCATTTTTCTACATAATCATCAAATCTACTTATACATTTATCTGAACATAAGACCAACTTGTTTACCACAGCTTTGTAGAAATAGTGCCCCTGCCCGATGAGCCAGTTCTCAGTGGTTGTTTTCACATCACTGTCTGATGAGAACATCATTTCAGACAAATGTTCTTTCAATTTTGTAAAAAGAGAACAGTTATTGGGTGCTAAACCTGGTAAACGGGGGTTTGGGGATGACTCCAGAAACTTTTGCAGCAATTCTTCAATTTGAAGAGTGGTACAGGGCCAGGCAGTACCATGCAGGAGGATAACACCATCACTCAACATGACAGGATGCTTGCGTCAGATGGCTTCAGGTAACCTTGTCTTAGTGGCACAATAATGATTGGCACTAACAGTATGGCCCTGCTCAGATACTCGAACAAGGACAATGGATCATGGCTCGTACCTCCAAGAGACCATATTTCTACAGGTCTTGCCATTTTAATCATTCTGACGCATCTGTGAACTTACTCAATCTACTCATACAACCACTGCTGGACAAATATTGCCATCTGCCTAAACTCAGGGGATACAATATTCCCTTCAAAATAATTACTTTTTAAATGCTGATGCTTGTAACTTTTTTTTTTGGATCCACCTAGGTATTATATTAATGGCAGTAATTCTAAAAAAATCTACCACAGGATTTGCCATCAAATTTAATGAATGCATGCAATAAAAAATAATTTTTTAATTTGGATTAATCTTAGATATGATTTTCCGACAATATCACAACCTTTAATACGGGAGGAGGGGGATCAATCTCAAATATTACATTAAATGTAATTTATCGTTACATAAGCATTTAGTTTACTTTGTAATGCAATTTTTTTCATCTTTTATTGAAAATTATCATGGTACACTACTTTTACAAAATATATTACTGATACATCAATTAAACATGCAAAATTCTTTACAATTTATATTATTGTTAGTGTGCTGCCAAATTTTAAAATTATTAAGTGTAGCATGATGAAATAAAGTTTGTGAATAACTGTTATATGAGGTAAAATTCAGAATTACTTCCATCTTAGGGGTATATGATGAAACAAATTTGAAGATGCTGATTTAAGAAAGGCGTTCATGAATTTGCCTGTTTCCAAAATATTCTGACCTTGTCATCTGCACAGTTTTATAGCATTTTGCATGACATTAATGTGTTTATCAATAATCTGCAATCCAAAATGCACTCTGATGGAATATCCAGTATACTTCAATTTGTGCAAAACCATCTCAAACACAAAGAACATTTTTTTTATACTGATTACAAATAATTAAAAAAAATACCGATTTCTTCCCAGGAATGGCACACTCCCAGTTCATTAAATTCAAAGTCCCATCATTGTTTTTTGTAGGTCGTGCAACAAATCCCTGAAATAAAATCCATTATTATTAAAACATTTAATACGAAATATGTCAGCTGAGTACTTATAAATTTCATTTTTCTGATCTAATTTACCAGTTACAAGCTTTATTATGAAATACAGAGCTCTACTATTTTTAATTTTTTTCCAGCCACTGAAATATAACTTATTTTAACAAAAAAAAATTTTTTTTTCAAACAGTTTCAGGTTTTTGAACTGAATTTTTATTTTACCACTCAGTACTTCTCTAAAAACCTTAAAAATATAAAAGCAAGAACAATAAAATAGCTTTACTTTGCAATTATATTTACAAGGGATGTAAAAAGAACATGGTACTTGCACATTAGTATAACCAACTTAATAAAGTTTGGGAACTTGGTACTAAACTCTCATAACCACAATAGCTCTTCAATTTTTACAAGCAATATTACCTTTATAAATATACACACATTTGAGGAATTAACATGCAACTGAAGAAATTGCAGTAAATTTTTGCAAGAATACAGCACTTTAATGCAATATTGCTAATGGTAACAATTACTCAATTTATTTCTCATGCGACTGCAATAAAATTTCTACTAGACCAAAAGAAAGAAAAATATATGACTGATTTTCAGATAAATATCGAAATTTCTAATACGCATGTAAAAATATATATGTAATAAATATTTTTCTTTTCCCAATTATAAATCATCATTCTTTTATTTAAAAAAACAAACTGCTCCAAGGAAGCTGTACCGATATGCAAGTACCATGATGATTTTATAATAAACATCACAAAAATAAGTTTAGAAATGTCACTAACACAAGAAGCACATTTTAAGATTTCTAATTATTTACTCAAAATAACTTTATAAAATAAACACTCAAAATTTTAATTATTCTGAATTCCACAGGATATAAAATAAAATAATCAAAACTAAAGAATTCTAGCACACTTCACTGTCACTCGTACATAGCTAAATAAATTATTACATCTTCAGGATTTTCAACTCTTAAATTCCTGAATAAGGCTAAAATACAATGGAATTTCAAGTGACCAATGTCCTAAAGTACTGCAGCTCCAAGATCCAGTCTCTTTCTTTTAACATAAACCATTGATAATTCAAGACTGCTGACATTCTATGGGCCATCGTCAATGCTATTTTAAAAGTGCACTGACTTTTAACCCGTTCAGAACCAGCTTCGTGCATATGTGAAGAGCTCCGTTCACTCTTTTTAGCCTAGTGTCGCATACATATAACTTGAAAACAGAATGATTTATTTGAATTTTTACATGCCAGTAGATGGTGCTAAATGGTAAAAGTTTTCACATCGTTTTGACCTTCATGCATGAGCATAACTTTCTGTTCTTTGCTTCTGGTTTTGATAGATTTATTGGTGTAAGCAATATTACCTGGTACTTGCAACTGGTGCAAAAGCAATATTACCTGATACTTGCAACCACCTTCGAGGTTTGCACGATGAGTTTGATCTTTTTTAAAAGAACAAAGATTGCTGTATACTTGGGGAAAAGAATATCATAAATTAATTACACAAAGATTTGGAGACGAATGTAAGAATTTTATTTTTTTATGTATTATGAAATCCTCATTTAACAACTAAAATTTATATTTAAAACTGCTGCTAAGACAGGTTGAATTTTTATATATTGATAATGTTTATCATTAAATCAATATTTATAGATATAAATATCGATAGTTTCGGAATATTTTTTTTAAATATCGTGAAAATCACCCACTTGACCCGATAAGTAACTTTTTTCTTTCCATTTGTAAAAAAGCGCCAAACTGTTGGTTGCATTTAATAAGTACTGATTAATAATGCACAACGTTTGATACCTCAGCTTGTGCTGCAATATCATTTTTGATGGTATTGCATTGTTCCAGTTCTTCATGTGCAGGTTGAATTACACTGGTTATCACAAATTAAGGAAAAATCCAAAAAATAGCGATAACTCCCTAAAAAAATCAGCCAAATTGAAAAAATATTGTGTAAAATTTGAATATGTTACCAAATAAGAGTAGCTGAGTAAAACTGCAATATGCAAATTAGTGGCGCTGCACTCGGAATAAATCACCTGTGAGGAGTATAAAAGTCCATGTTTGAAAGCAAGCTCATATATTTCACTATGATAGTGACATCAGAAATCTGAGGTAGCCAATTCGTAACAATGACCTCCAGGCATCATTTGCCTATAGAACTACGATGGAGAGCCATTGGGAGACTAGAGGCAACTCAAAGTCAAACAGAAGTGGCCACATGGCTAAATGTGAGTCCCGTGGTTCATAGACTTTGGAGGCAATTTCAAACCACAGATTCGGCATCTAGGAGGTTCAGCCAAAGACAGCCAATTGCTACAACGAGCACCGTTAACATATTCGACATTATGTGCACGCAGAAACAGAACTGCTACTCCGACTCTTCTTAGATCCTCCCAGCCACCGGAAGGTTTGTGTAAACGTCAACTGTGCGTAGAAGACTTCACGAAGATGCTCTGTGGGCGAGGCGACCAGCCATAGGAGGGACTGTTTGCAGTGGGCAAGACAACATGTCCACTGGACGCCTGATCAATGGAGGGCTGTTTTCTTCACGGATGAGTCCAGGTTTAGTCTAGAAAGCGATAGCGGGTGTTATTTGATATGGAGAGAACCTGGAACCCATTATCATCCATGAAAGAGATGCATATGGAACAGGCAGTGTGTTTGGGGTGGCACCTCTTTGGATGGATGCACAGACCTCCACGTCTTTCCAAGGGAAACCTTAAATACTCAGGTTTATCCTTGATGCTTACGTGTGAACATATCCCGGGGCAATAGGTGATGCTTTCCTGTTACAGGACAACAACGCTAGACAACACAGGGCTCGCATCGTGGATGATTATCTTCAACAGGAAACAATTGTGTGCAAGGAGTGCGCAGCTCGATCCCCGGACTTGAATCCTATCAAGCATGTTTGGGATACTTTAGGGAGGCGTCTAGCTGCTCTCAATTTGCCTCCTCAGACCCTTGCTGAGCTTGCAACTGCTTTGCAAGAGCAACGGCTCTCACTTCCTATGAAACTGATAGACCGCATAATTGAAAGCATCACACATCACCGTATGTGCTGTATTGCTTCTAGAAGCGATCATATTCCATATTGAAGGTACTTTTCTTATAACAAACTGACACCTTTGATTTGTTCATTTTATACATGTGCTGATTTCTATACTACCATTTTGTCTGGTAATTTCTCTTTATGTTATTTGATACCTTACTATGTGTTGTATGTTGTGGGTAAGTTTCATAAAATTCTACATGTAACTTTTTCAGTAATCGTGACTTTTTAGTAGTAATTTATGATAACCAGTGTATTTTAATTTACAAAACAGTCAGAGAATTCCAGAAATTAACTTCAAGGAATGTGCATTCCTACACTCTCAACTACTAAGCAAAATGCTATATTTCTGAAAATTGTAACATTTTCTTTTGCATTAGTAGAAAAACTCTACAGTGTCATTCTGATTCATTATCAGAAGAAAAACACCCTACACTAATCACAATAACAGAAGTCACAGGTTTCCACAAAGAACCTACTGTCATAAAGTACTTCCACAAAGAACCTGCTGTCAACAGTGCATTTTTTGTTGTCAAGCTTACCAATAGTAATGGTTTTAGCAATATACGGTTACGTTTTGTAATAAAAGATATATCATATATAGTTAAATTTCATATTTTAATCATGATATCTGGTACATAGCGTGATATTATGCATAAATTTAGCTAAAAATTAGCTGGTTAAATATATTAAACACATGCAAGTCAAATGTAGCTTGCTAAACATTATAATTAGTATAATTAAATTCAGGCTATCAGAAAAGTATGATATTAAGCATATGTAAGTAAAAATTTGCTGACTGTACATGATATTTAACACAATTAAATTCAGGTTGGTGGAAAAACAATGATAAGCATACGAAAGCAAAAAATAGCACAAAAAAGTAAAATAACTATTAGTATTATTATTGAAAGAGATTTCTAATTAATTCTATTATTATAAACAGGTTTGAAAAAACTTGTACCTAGCAATACTTTACGTCCTTTTTTTAAATTTTTATGGCTCCCGAAAAAGCCTCACTTTTTTTTCAAAAACGTTCACTGTTGAGAAAATTGCTGAAGAATTTTATGGTTGCATTAAAAATTCTTGTGAAGAGAGTTTTCCGTTATGTTTAACTTCACAGTGAAATAGGCATTCAAGTAGATGATCAAAATTTGCTTTATGAAGACCACTTCATCTGGAAAATGTAGTTAGTTTTGCTTTCAGAGTATTTATGAACACTAAGTAAATTTCATGAGCGAGTTAGTAATTTTACTTCCACAGGCCACCTGTTCAATTCTGTGGTCTGGTAAGTGTACCAGTTGCATAATTAATGAAATGCACATAATATCCATGCATGCCTAAGAATGAAATGTCAACCATTCATCTGTCATAATAGTTGTTCCCTTTGCCACATGCTTCTTAATCAGCAGCATCAGAATCTTCGCTAACCTGTAATCGGCTGGGAACATGTTTTCGATGAAGGCAATAATTCTGAGAAAACCGAATGGAAACAAACACCTGTCTCTAACTTCCTTAACGCACGCGCCAGATATCTCACACTCAAGGGCATATTCTTCGTCACTTATCTCCAACCCTCTTTCCTGGAAATAGGCGAAACCTTTTGTAGCTGAATTCAGGGTCACATTCTTGAAGCTGGGAAGTCCACAGAGTGATACTTCGAATACTTTTCTAGAAATAGTATCGTTGGGGTATGTGACACCCACACGCCTTCTTGCATCTCTCAGACTTTCACCCTCACTCTCTTAGCATGGCGCGGCATCCAGGTTATGATAAAGAAATGGAAAGGTTGAGAACTATGTTAAAAACCATTTCAACAGATGATAAATCGTTTAGCAAAGAGGAGAAAGAATTAATAGATGAAGAATACAACAGCAACACAATTCATCAACACACAGTGATACAGACACTGAATTAGATAGTGAATTAGAAAATGAATCAAATGATGAAAATTATGTTGGTAAAAATGGCTTGACATGGAAGAAAAACAAATTCAGAATGAATGTTAGGACTAGTTCTAAAAACATTATCAAAATTCCAGGAAATACAGGTTATTCAAAAGAAGCTTCAACATTGTTGGATTCCTGGTTTCTGCTCATCGACGAAGACATGATGGAAATGATAGTTCAATGTACAAATATTTACATTGATTCTATTCAGGAGATTTGTACTTGAGCATGATGCAAAGAAAATGCATGGATTTGGAATCAAAGCACTTTTGGGCCTTTTGTATACATGTTGTGTTCACAAATCCTCTCACACCAATGTAAAAGATCTGTGTTCAAGAGACATTACTGGAATGGATATTTTTCACAAAACAATGTCTTGCAAGCGATTCCTTTTCCTACTAAGATGCTTTTGGTTTGATGACATCCAAGACCGTCCGAGTAGAAGAGATGTGGATAACCTCGCTCCCATAAGACAGTTTTTTGAAAAATTCGTTGAGAACTGTCAGAAAGCCTACACTGTAGGTGAATATGTAACAACTGATTAAAAGTTAGAACCATTCAGGGGATGATGTTCATTTTGGCAATACCTGCCAAATATAGCATAAAAATATTTGCATTGGTTGATTTCAGAGTGTTTTATACATGGAAAAAGGACATATACGCCAGCCAACAGCCAAACGGGCCGCTTCAATTCAAAAACAATACAAGCTCTATTGTAAAGAGTTTGACTGTAGATAATTGGTATATGGGATACCAGCTATCTCAGGGCCTACTACGGAAAAAAAAAATAACTATAGTCAGAACTATGAGAAAAATTCCGCCAGATTTTCTAACGAAAAAACGGGAAGCATATTCTTCAACTTTTGGTTTCCAGAACGAAACAACGATTGTTTCTTATGCACCAAGGAAAAACAAAAGTGCTGTCCTACTATCAACTATGCACAACGATAATTAAATTGACGAAAGCACTAGAGCACTAAAAAAGCTGGAGATTATTTCATTTTATAATATAACCAAAGGAGCAGTAGATGTTGTAGATGAAATGGGTGCAGCATATTCTACAGCTGGAGTATCGAAATGGTGGCCTATGGTGATTTTTTTCTCGATTTTATATGTTGCAGCAATTAATACGCGAATAATTTTACTTTCTACAAAAGAACCACCAACCCAGTTTAGAAGCAGGCATTCTTTTCTCAAATCATTAGGACTGATGTTAGTGGAAGATTACATAAATCAACGGCGACAGCAAATCATGCTTCCTTCGAAAGTAAAAAAAAAATCAAGAGATCGCAATATGGAGCCACCATCTAAAAAGATAAAAATGTAGTGCACAGAGTGCCCTACAAGGACATGGTTTCTGTGCGAGAAACGTAATATTAGTATTTGTATGAAGCATATGTGTTCAATCTGCCAGAGATGTGCAAAATAATTGTATTATTATATATTTTAAATAGTCTAAAGGCCATTGTTTTTTATGTTAAGGTTGGAATGCGCTTTAGCCCACTGCTTCGCGGCGATTGTTTTTGAATGAGCAATAAACGTGCCAACATGGGTAACTCTGTATAACCGCCAACATGGCTAACTGGGTATTTTGAAGGTACAGAAACATTGCCTACATTGTGCAATTCGCTGATTTTTTTTTTAAGTTAAAACGGAACCCTGTGTACATGGCATTTTCTTGTAATTTATTTTCGTTATTTTGTTCATTTGTGTACGTTGCCTACATTGTGCAATTCGCAGATGTTTTTTTAAGTTAAAACGGAACGGTGTGTACATGGTATCGTTTGTGATTTTAATGCCCTTTTAAAAAAAATTCCTTCTTTCTTCGATGCCATTTTGGTTACGTTTTCGCGGAGCGTGTCGGGAAGGTTATGTAACGGCATAAAATGTGTAAGTATTACAACATAAAATGTAAATAATTAATTTAAACCTAACTGACAAATATTTTAATGATCATAATGTTCGTTTTGCATATTATTTTATTATCTTTTTGTGGGAACAGTTTCCATACTAATTTATGCTTTAGAATTCTATGTTTTGTTTACAATAGGTTTTTGCGGAGCGTGTCGGAAAGGTTGCAATTGCAAAGACGTTTCGCAGAAACGCGCCGAATTGGCGATTTTCAAAACATCGCCAAGCAGTGGGCTAAAGCGCATTTTCACCTATGTTAATTCATATTTATACTGATATTTACATAATTAATGAAATTTAAAATGTGTTGATTGCTTTCGGATATGACATACCCAGCGCACCTTCTCGTGTTCGTAAATTTGACACGCATGCTCGCGGGTTAACTGCAAGAAAATATTTCTATACATTCAGTATTAAAAACTTCATAAAATATAGCATGGGTGAAAATGCACTTTAGCCCACTGCTTGGCGATGTTTTGAAAATCGCCAATTCGGCGCGTTTCTGCGAAACGTCTTTGCAATTAATTGCAACCTTCCCGACACGCTCCGTGAAAACCTATTGTAAACAAAACATAGAATTCTAAAGCATAAATTAGTATGGAAACTGTTGCCACAAAAAGATAATAAAATAATATGCAAAACGAACATTACGATCATTAAAATATTTGTCAGTTAGGTTTAAATTAATTATTTACATTTTATGTTGTAATACTTACACATTTTATGCCGTTACATAACCTTCCCGACACGCTCCGCGAAAACGTAACCAAAATGGCATCCAAGAAAGAAGGAATTTTTTTTAAAAGGGCATTAAAATTACAAACGATACCATGTACACACCGTTCCGTTTTAACTTAAAAAAAACATCTGAGGATTGCACAATGTAGGCAACGTACACAAATAAACAAAATAAGCTAGAATAACGAAAATAAATTACAAGAAAATGCCATGTGCACAGCGTTCCATTTTAACTTAAAAAAAACTTCAGCGAATTGCACAATGTACGCAACGTGCACAAATGAACAAAATAAGCTAAAATAACGAAAATAAATTACAAGAAAATGCCATGTGCACAGCGTTCCTTTTCAACTTAAAAAAAAAATCAGCGAATTGCACAATGTAGGCAATGTGCACAAATCAACAAAATAACCAGCTTTCATACACCAATCAATCACGTTTCCCTTGCACTTCCAATAAAGTAATAAATGTACATGTACATTCAGTCACCTCTCTCAGCATCACAGGTAAATCCATAGCGACTTGGTATTTAGCGAAATATACGTACGAAAATAGCAAACACTCAATAGAAAAACACCGCATTCAAAGAATAAAACGAGAACTGAAATAACTACTCAAATTAACACGTAAGCATTTCGAATAAACCGCTACGTCATCTCACATTACCAATAAAACCAGTCTTTATAAAATAGGAAATACGCATGCGCGAAAACTACATGTTTCCGTAGCTTCAAAATACCCAGTCAGCCATGTTCGCGGATATACGGAGTTACCCATGCTGGCGCATTTATTGCTCATTCAAAAACAATCGCCGCCAAGCAGTGGGCTAAAGCGCATTTGGGCCATAGCATGGAAATCAGACAAAATAATAGTAAATAAGTGGAGATTAAATTATATGTGCAAAGGAGAACAATGAGTGTGACGCTTCAACGAAACATAAAAAAATAAGATGCTACCTCCGAATATCCAAATCTGTTGGGCTATCAGATTTGAACTATTATTGCCATTTGTTGGTGGTATTTACTTTTACGAGGTTCTTTACAGAAGTGTTTCCAAAAATATAAATATGGTCCTCGAATATCAGAACCATATGCATTACACCACTCAGATAGCTGGTAACATGATGTGCTGTCATAATGCATGTACAACCATTATAGACCTGCCAGAAAAATACATTTTTTCAAAACTTTGGGTTGCCTGGCAACAAAGTACTTTGTCCAGTGATTCTTGTCAGGGTTGGCAGATAATGCAATAGTACAAAATGGTTTTATGACACATTCATTGAACAACAGAATAAGTTTGAAGAAAATAATTTTGGTTAACTGCAAAAGTATCTTGTAAATTTTCACTTGGCAGCACAAGAATTTTTGGCGTTTAAGTATTAGCGTAACTACCTTGCCATGGTTTTGCAATTTTTTTATAGAAAAAAGAATGATGACATAATTAGAAAAAGATATCACGGAATAAGTGAATAATACTATTTACATGAGACTTTTTTCTTGTAGAAATTTCGTGGCAATTGCTTTAGGAACAGATTTAAAGCAATTGTTCTTTTTAGCTCTTTTATAAAAAATCTTGGAGAAATTATAAAGTAAATTTCTTCTACACAAATCTCATAAACGTGTATAATAAAACTGAGTTTAAGACAAAATATGTTACTAGTTTTCTAGAAAAAATGTTTGAGCATAAAAAGAATACAAGTGGGTGCCTTTTTTTTTGGGGTGATTCGTTTTTGATGGCCAGATCGGCACAGGAAGGCAAAATTTCAAGATGACCACTACAAAAAACCAAAATAAGAATTCAAAGAATTGCACAAAATCGGTATCTATGTACACATCGATCTACTTAAAAAACATCAAAATGGCACAAACTAGGCATTGCACACTGCCTTGACTTTGTCCATGTACACATAGATCTATTTTCATGTAAAAAAAAAAATCAGGTAGGTAAAACCAAGATAAAATTATTATGATAACCAGAAATGGGGTTTCATCACCGAAACTGAACAAAATTTTCGAATTGAAGGGGCACCCAATTATACACTAGAGCCAAAAAGAGAAACACATACAAAAATGGCAATGCTGGTTGTCAAAACTGATGAACATGGCTGCCAGAGTTTGGTACATTCTGAAAATTTGGCAATTTCTACCATGGTTTCACTAATACTAAAGTACTAAATTTTCTGGTGCTGTTGCTAAAGAAAAACTAGCTACACGTTTTCCCAAAAAGAAATTAGCCACAGTATGACAAATTAAAAACACAAAACTTTCATTTTTCATCAGTTCTATTTTTCTCCATCGTCAGCCTAGTCCACCTACATAAATAAATCTCATATCTTTTTCATGTAATTTTTACAATTTTATTTACGAATGAGATTTATGGTTATACCAAACTTGGTTAATCTATATTTTAGAGTGCCCTTGTGTTGTTCCCCAAGTTGTTTCATTTATGGTAACCTGAGTAGTTGAATGTCATGGAAACCCTATTATGATTGTGGTGAATTTGACCGATGGGAAAATATTTGTAAGGACTTATTGCTGCATTGGATTTCAGGTAGGAAGTTAAGTTGCTTATTTTGTGCTGTACACCATAAAATGGGCGTATGTGATGAGATTAATGTGAAGTTTCTGTACGATTTGGAACGAAAGGGAAAAAAAGCATTTGACTGGTGTTTAAATGAAAGTTTACTTAGCAGTCATTATAAGTTCCTGTTTGTACGAAATGAAAAGTGTACGGTTGAACATAAAAGATCGTTCAGATGGCTTTGTCACAACAAAGGAAGAAATGCCACCGACAGTCTGGCACTACGGAGGATATTTTTTAACTTTATTTTTGTGAATTTATGTGGTGATGGCAGTATGCATATTCTAGTTCAGATAATTTTAGAAAGTTTTTGGATGCTGTTAAGGAACTTTGTAAGCCAGAAACTAAAGACACAGAAATTTCTAAATACGGCAAGTCGATATTTCCTTTTTGTAGTATGTATATGCGATACGATTTCCTTTTTTATGTATTTCATTGCATGATTTAAAATTCAGTTTATTAAGCTTCGATTTGTTAAAAATTTTGTTCAATTTTGGTGATGAGTAACTTTGTTGTAACATTCTATGACATCATCATTCTCCTGACTTTTTTTAAGTGAAAATAGATCGATGTGTACATAGACAAAGTGAAAGGAGTGCGCAATGTCGAGTTTGTGCAATTCTGTTTTTTTTTTTTTTTTAAAGTGAAAACAGATATGTACATGGACACTTGTTATTTTTTGTAGCGGCTATCTTGAAACTGTGCCTTGCTGGCCAATCACCAATTTTCGCCAAGGGATAGCCTTAAATACATTTTTTGCTGAAATTTTGCTTTTTTCTAAATAGCAGCCTTGTTCATATCTTAATGCTTAATTTTTTTTTTTGATAAAACTAGACAACTTCACAAAATTTCAGTGTTTAAAAATCGACCCTCTCACCCCCCTCCCCAAAAAGAGAGAGAAAGACTAAAAAGAACTTACAAATGGGTGATCTTTTCTCCATGCTTTTCTTTCTTCAGCTAAGCGAGCTATTGCAATCCCAGACATTTTCCTGCAAGTTTGAAAAGTATATTAAGAAGAAAGACACTTTCTTACATTAATAATTTTAAAAAAAAATATTATTTGAGCTTTCCTAGTCGCATATTCATGAAGATTTCTTTTAAAATAATCTTTTTCACAATCTTTCCTTTTAAATCATTCTATATAATTTTGGAATCGCTGCCTTTTGTTCAGAAATAGAGATTTGATGCGTTTCACTTCTTTAAATATGAAAACTTTACAAAATGGATTATAATGGCTATAGATTACTCTTTAGATGAGTTAATTCCAAGAAAGAATGGAAAATTTAATGTACAAAATTAAAATATACATTACAGTTTAAGTATATCTTCTCTGTATTCAACTACATATCAGTACAACGAATGATATTTAAAATCATTTGGGAATTTATAATTTTGTAAAATCCTAGTATATGGTACAGCCTTGGTGCAATTTTGAAAACTATGTCACCAACACCAAAATGATGAGTTTACTGTTCATCATAATGAAGAACTCAAAATTTGTCAAATCAGAGCATAGTTTGGTAAAATTCTAGTATACGGTATGGCCTTGGCATAATTTTGAAAACTGTTAACATCAAAATGACCATTTACTGTTCATCATCATATTGTCAAATCTCGTGTGTACCATATACTGGGACGAAAACTGTATTTTTACCATCTTGTGCAAAATTTTCATGGCAAACAACATAATCTGTGTAATCCTGTAATCAAAATTTATAACTATTGATTCTACCACTTAAATTCCCTAATTATTTGTGAGTTACAAAATCTTACCGTAGCATATTAATTAATTAAAAAAATTATAATACACTTCGCTTTAAGTTACGCCCAGAATTTAATTAGTAACTTTTAACTCAAGTTCTAGAAGGGTACCCTGCTCTTTAACGCCGTTACTGAGGAGGCATTATAATGCCGCGAAATCCTGTGTGCACCCTATACTAAAAATAAACCTATTACTTTTAATACAGACATAGAACTATCAATAAATAATAAAGTGGATTGTTACAGCTTGAGTATAGGACCCCATTGGCGATTTTCAGCTTGGCGCACTTTTTAGACGGTATTTTTCTGGTAACCCAGTGAAGTCTACAATACTCCATTTCGGCAACCCTGTTTGTATTTTTGCTAAATCTTAAATATTGATGTATTCAACAAATTTCTAGAAATTGTAAGGGGCATAAACTGGGCAGAGTATAAGATTTCTTTGTAAATTTACCATGATTTTGTAAACTTTACTAAATTTCCGGCATTTCTTTACTGTATTTTTAATGTAAACATGTATTCTGAACTCCTGTTTTGTTTTACAACTTAAAACTTGCATTTTCAATATTACTGCTTAAAATATGCTTCCATGTACTTGTGTATTTTCAAACTTTTCTTTCTTTTTAATTTAAACATGCGTTCTTAACTCCTATTTTCATGTTTTTAATTTAAACATGAATTCTGAACTCCTATTTTCGATTTTACAGCTTAAAATTTTTATTTTCAGTATGACTGCTAAAAACATACCTCCACTTATTTATTTATTTTCAGTTTTACTGTTTAGATATATATTCTAAATTTGTGTTTAAAATTTTTCTTGTTAAAATGTGCATTCTAACTTCTGTTTTCAATTTTAACTGCTTTTCTAAGGCTAAACTTGTATTTTCAATATTACTATTTAAAATAATATGCCTCCACTTACTCATGTACCTTCAAATTTGCTGTTTCAACATATATTCTAAAATTTTTTCTGGTTGAAACATACTTTCTAACTTGTGTTTTCAATTTTAACTGCTTTCCATGGCTTGGCGACCGAATGTTTAACAAAGGGATTCAGTTAATGCTACTTACACTAACAAATTAGAAAATCATCAGCTACAATGTTAGATATATTCGCAATGAAACTAAAACTACAATTTTCATTATAAATTTGTCACAGAGTAAATTCGAAAAGTCGTAGTTCCTAAGCTTGTTCAGTTAGTTTCAATTAAAAAGTTACAGTTAATTTTATGATTACACTTAAACGTACAAAATTACACATAAAACAGTTCCATTAATTATTTCAATTCACTACAAAAAAATGAGAAGAATCACATTCTTAAGCCTGAAAGGAAATTTCCCCTTAGACTTTACATCCACATTTTACCACCACTTTGTTCACGATTATCACTTAAAAACTAATTAAGTGCTACATAAATGATACAAAATCAAAATAACAAATACCTGAATTAAATATAACAATAATAAATATTTCCCGCCACTTAAACAACGAAAGTTTCCACTCCTTTCTTATGAAAATTATATGTTCTGACTGTTGCCAACTTAAGTTCATAAGCAGGATTTACCACATTTTTTAAGATAAATAATAAGGCTTATGAATAGCAGGAAAGTATAGACATCGAATTTTTTTCATATGTAATATTTGGAAACCAAGAATAAAGAGACGGAAACTGAAATTTTTGAATAAGTCGTGTCTTTGTTCTTATTTATACAAGAACAAGAATACGACTTATACAAGAACAAGTCTTATACAAGAACAAAGAATACATGTTTGTAAGTGAAAGAAAGTGCTAAATAACTTGTTACACTGCTAAATAATTGGTAAAGCGCTGGTTTTAATATAAACTGCTAAGAGAAGCACGGATATTAATTTAAAAGGATTGTAAGTAAAGAAATGTAGAACTACACAAAGACCCAAAAAGAGCGAAATTCAGTACAAATAAATATCAAAAAATACATTAAATACAAATTGAGAATAACAGGAGTATCTTTGTGTAGAATAGATTCTAAATTTCTTACTTTTTGTCTATACTGATCAATTTTCAGAAGCATATTGCGCGATGAAACTTTGAATAATTATGTTTTTAATAAAAAAAAAACATTTGTGATATTTATATATATGTATTCATGAAAGATTTGCACATAATTTTGGCATCATTGCCTTTTGGCGCAGGCTTGAGATTTGTTGCAATTGGTGAGTTTGAACTGTGGAATTCATACAAATTGTGTCAAAATGGCTGAAAAAATGGATGTAGATATGTCTTTAGATGAATTAATTAGAAGCAACCGGGGAAAATTTAATGCTTTTCAAAATAGAGGTGGCAGACAACAGCGGAGACGCGGTGCGCGTGGAGCTGTGAGAGGTTTTGGAAGAGCTCGAGGTAATATGCGGCAAGCTGGGTTCAGGGGAAAATTCGTATCTCCAAGGGTATGTACTATTTGTTCTCTTTTTCTTGTATAAGAAAGTGTTCTTTATTTCTTATATATGCAACAGACAGTGCTGTTTTCCATCTTTTATATGTAGTTGAGAACAATCTGTTTCCTAATGTTCAAATTTCATTTAATAAAGGTCTTATAATGAACGTAATGAAAAAGTGCTGTTCCAAAGCATATGTAACCTTTCGCCTTCTTGCCGATTGGGTAAATTGTAATAATCTTTTCAAAATATTTACTAAGTTACAAAAAATTTCATTCTCCGCCTTTAGTGGTGTTTTTTGTAAATTTTTTCCCCAGGGGTTGAAAAAGTGGGATGCTTGTGAATCCAAGAATTGAGAATAAACTCAACTTTTTCTTTTGATAAATGTAATTTTCAAAGCAAGTAGATAATTTCTGATGAGTATAAAGATCTTCATAAATAGTTTCATTTCTGATAGTAATACAGAAAAGTGGAAGAAAAATACTTGAAAATAAAACTACATATAGCATTTAAACTAAACATTAGCAAATTTTGTATTCAAAAAAAATTGAGGATACAGTAAAAAAGCTTGTTTTCAATAAATATGGATTCCATAATATGGTCAGTATTTTGTTGTATACCTGTTGGCATGTTATAGCTTCCATACTGTGTGATACAGATCCAGCTAATTTTTTTAGTTGTATTTGAAGATATTTTGTCCCATCCTTCTTTTACAACTTTTTTCGAATGATACGTGCCGTTACATAACACAGAATTAATTTCACTTAACTAGGTGTGAACACTATTTTCATTAAGGTTAAATTTATAGTTGAACTATATACATTTTTCTGATTTTTGTTCTTGGTCTCAAGATTTACTCCCAAGTCTTCATCAAAATAAGTCATAGAAAATATTTACTGATATAAAGGTACCTGAAAGCATTTTCATACAAATGGTACAGGTGAGATGAAGCGTATGAAATTGACAGTGATGAATTTACTGCTAAAGAGAATCCTTACTAGCTCGTCATGTTATATTGTTGCTCAGTTCTTTCGAATATGGATCATAGATTTTCAATGATATTGATGTCTTGGTTTTGGAAAGGAGTATATGTGTAGTTGTCGGTTACGGTGGTAAAGATGTAACATTTTTCACATCACTTGTCTTATATTTGCGATCATTATCTTGCTGAATTATGAGGTTTCCAAGCCTAACTTAATAACACTTTTCCTTTAGATTTTTTTTTTGAGTATATCTAAATAAATAATGCTGCTCATACCATCAATGAAAACAAGCATCTCAATTCTGTTTGTGTCTACAACCTCAACCACAATATGTGTATTCCTATGTGCTATGCCGTTATTTTTAGGATGAAGCAGTGTTTGGCTTTTTTAACCCTAGAACACTAGCGTGTTTATATATGCCGCCTATCACTAGCGATACGTAAAATTTACATGCTCGTTTAAAATTCATTTTATTTACTTATATTACATTAAAATGTTTTTAAATATGTTTTTATTTGCTGTTTTACCCAATATTAGTCTGTAGTCATGTATGAACTGGGTTTGTAATATTTTTTACAATTTTCGATAATTTCCCATATTTGGCAAATAGCAGCTAATTTATGTTTTTTTACGCTCTTCCCTTGTGTCTTTTTCATCAAATCTTAAGCAATCCAAAAGAAATGAAAAGCGTCTCTCAGTAAATGTTGCTCTATACCTTCCACTAGAAAAAGTTACATCAAACATAACTTTTGTTGACAAATGGGTATCTTTTAAAGCTGCAGAAAGTGTTAATATTCCAAACAAGGCATTCAGTTCATCGTAATTTAAATTATTTAGGGAACCATCCGTAATATTTGCATAATCTATCTTCTTTCTGTTTATCTCTGCGTTTGTTTGAGTAAGTATTTCTTCTTTGACTACATCAGAAATAAACAAATTAAAGCAATCAATTGGTTCCTTAGCAAATCGAGCCTCAGCAACTGAACCTGGTCTAATATGAACTATATTTTTTTGCGCTGGTTTTCTGTTGAGTGGTGTCATTAATTTTCGTATACCACTTATAACCATTTATTCCTTTTACTAAGTCAGCATTCAGAAATATAATATGTCCTTGTTCATTTGTATCTTCAATATTTGTAGTCTTTCTATTTTTCTTTTGAACATTTAATTCAACTTTCTTTCTCTTACTTTTGTCCATATCACTACTGCACTCAATTTCTTGTATCGGGGAATCGATCACTAAATAAGGATCAATCTCTATTCTATCATCAGGAATATAATCCGGATCAGCATCACTGTCATCTTTATCTTCATCAAATTCAACATTATCACCACTTTCACTTTCATCAGATTCCAAAAGCATTGCTTGAATTTCTTCATTTGTTAAATATTTGCGGCGTTTCGCCATTTTTTCAACACAGTATGAAATAACAATCGAAACACATTTATATATGCCGCTCACAAATTTAAAAATAACCGACGCTATCACTAGGACTACGTTAAAATTACGTATTTAAAAAGTCACGTATTACTAGCGACACGTAAAATTCACGTCTGAGCTCTAGCTCATGTAACCGAGACAAATGAACCGCAGACGAAAAAATCAAACCATGTGGCATGCAGCCACCTACATGACACCTCGAAGCACTCAAGGTCAAACAAGTGTATAGGTGAAAGAGAAAGGGCAGAAAGGAACCAATAAAGGATGGCAGCACGTAAAATTTACGTACACTAGTGTTCTAGGGTTAAAGTAGTCTGACTACTGTCACTACTAAACACACTGCTTTTACTGCTAAAAGTTATCTTTTTCCAAAAAAAATTGTGCTTATAATTCATGTTATTTAGCAATTTCTAAACACATTTTCCAATGTTGCAAATTTATCGTTGTTTCTTTCTTGCTGCTGTATTATTATAATCACCTTTTCTGATAACATGTCGGTTGATTTGGGCAGAGATATACCTACCAGTGGCTGGAGAGATTTGTATAGCAAGTGTAGTGACAGTTTTAGAACCCAACTTTGTCCCTTTTGGTGTTTCTTTTTGTATCTATGTTCAGAATTTCTTTTCTTTCACTTTTGTTTTTAACCATTTGATCTCTTCTGTATTTTCCAAGTATTTTCTGGACAGTCTACCTCCTATAATTTTAGCAACTTCATAAGGTTTACCATTTTTTGATAACCTTAAAACAAACTTCCCTCATAATATTTTTTTTCAGTCTCCCAAAGTTTCATATTTTTCTAAAATCATACATTAATCATATATAATTTTACATACTAAAGTATGACAAGCCAGCTGTGTTGAGGAATAAGAAGTGTTTGTTCACAGTCATGATAAGAATTAATCCTTAAGTCTGCTGCTTAAAAAAAAAAAGGCCTCTGGGGGGGGTGAAAAAATATATTTTTTAGAGATATTGTCAATTTTTTTTTAAAAAAAATTGTGTAGAATTTCATAAATGAACTGGAGATTATGGTAGAGTTTGGTTTGACCAAATGGGCAAGTAAGTAAAATAATAAACAGCCACCTAGCGTATTACCTGGAAAAGAATAATGTATATCTCCAAATCAGAGTGGTTTCTGTAGAGGTAAGACACCCATCAACAATATACTTGTTATTTTTAGAAACCTGTATCCATAAAGCCTTTATGAAAAGAAACAGTCTACTTCTGTCTTCTTTGACATTAAAAAGGCATATGATGAGGCATGGAATGCAATTTTGCATGATCTTCATGCTAGCAGCTTGTGCAGCAACCTACCAGTTTTCATCCAGAATTTTCTGAAGGCAAGATCTTTTCAAGTTAGGATTGGCTGTGTTTTGTCAGAAAACTTTCAACAATAGGGTATGCATTAGAGTTGTGTTTTAAGTGTTACTTTGTGTAGTCTAAAAGTAAATTATGTCCTAAAGGAACTTCCTCGAATCATTTCAGAAGCTTTGTGTGTTTAAAAGGAGTATTGAGCAACTTTCAGATAATTTATCAAGGTGCAGATTTGAGATATATGGAGAGGCAATTGCAGGTCTCTCTGTACAGGATTCACGAATGATCAAACCATTCAGAAATGGTTGTTTTCAAAACAGAGAACTTTACATGGAGTTCTATTGAAAGCAAGGTCTCTATCTTGAACCTCAGCTTTAACTTCCAAGGATCACTGATTCCAGTTGTATCAGAGGTAAAAATTTTAGGGTGTTGTTCAACCAAAAGCTGACCTTCTTTCCACATATACATTACTTGAGAAAGAAATATTTAAAAATTTTAAAAGTCGGATAAAAGCTTACAATTGGTGTCCCTTGTTTTTTTGGGGGGGCACCAAGATCAGCACCGCAAGGCAAAATTTCAAGATGGCTGCTACACAAAAGCAAAATAAGAAGTTGAAGAATTGCACAAACTCGATATCCATGTACACATTGATCTATTTTCATTTAAAAAAAATTCCAGAATTGCACAATCTAGGCATTATGCACTGTCTGAACTTTGCTCTTGTACACATCGATTTATTTTCACTTGAAACAAAAATCAAGAAGCTAAAACAAAGTTCAAACTGTCATGGTAACCAGAATTGGGTTTCATCGCCAAAACTGAACAAAATTTGTCGCTAATCGAAGGGGCATCCAATTCTACACTAAAGCCAAAAGTCGTGGCAAACACCTCCTGGGGTGCAGAACGTGGCTTCATATTTACTGAGCATTGGACTATGGCTCAGTTGTATATCGATCAGTACAGTTTTCAGTTTTATTGAAATTAGATCCCATTTACTATCAGGCTCTGTGGGTTTTTCTGAACATCTCCAATCCAGAGTATATGTTATGAACTATCGCGTAAGCTCTGAGCAGGGTGTCTGTCCAATATTATTTCATCGTATATTGCCAGCAAGCCATCTTTGTCTTGTCAGATTCTTTTTGCTTGATGGCTTATTTGAAGCACATGCGTTCTTCTCTTTTTAAAGGTTCGCTCACTGATAAGAAAATATTGAATGGATGATGTGGGTATCCAGCCAGTAAAATATTTTAAAATTGTACCTTGGGAGGATACTCAAATTTTACTTTTGCATGTATTTCGAGCATCTTGGAGAAATGTCTACAAGATCATATGATACATAATCAGATTTTTCTTGAGCACGAAGAAAAATACAGGAGTTATATTCCTCTTTATATGGATGTATCAGAAGAAGCAGATCATGTTAGAGTAGCCTTCATTATTGGAAATGATGCAGAGAATAAATGTTTACAAGAGTTGGGCTCTGTGCTTCAGAATTATCAGCTTTGTATAATGCATTTTCTTTTATATCCAGACAGTGCCAAAATTTACTGACTAGTTTAGTGTACCTTAAGCTCTAGAAGCAATTTCAGATTCTCATAATCCACTAACTGATGAAATTCAAAGTATAAATCTAAAGTTGAGAAGTCAGAGGTATCATATTCTCTACTGCTAAGTCCCTGTGGTGATGCAGTGAAATGAACTGGCAGATATCACTACATAGGAAAGTCATCGATCCTCAATGAAAGGCTGAAACAATGATTAATAAATCAGACAAAATAATAGTAAGAACAAAGATACTGTTCTGTTATCAAGACTGGATTAAAAAATGTATGCATGTATGTGTTCATGTTTGCATGTATATAAGCAAGTACGAATGTATGTATATGTGTAAACATAGACACATACAAATACACATGTTCATGCATTTCTGAATCCAGTCGCAATAATAGACAGTACCAGAATAAATTACATGTGCAGAGGTAAACAATGAGTGTGATGTTACAGTGTGCACAATTACACACAGTAGTGTAATGAACATAAGAGGAACAGTTGCTACCTCTGAACAAGTGAATTTGTTGAGTTAACAGAGTATCGCCGCTTCTGGTGGTGGCTACATTTACCAGGTTTTCTATAAAGTGCTTCCAGACTATATTTTAATGTGAAACCTGACACTGAATTTCTTCTGCATGTTTATTATACTCTGCTACATAGAAATGCTACAGCTAAAATCGTGCAGTTATTTATATGTTCATTAGTTATCCTGGATTTGAACAATTTCATTATTGAAAAACCACTTTTGCAAAGGTAAATTGATCCAAAGCAGAAGTTTAATGATTGAAAAGTTTCTTTCAAGAATAGATAATATTTTCTCATCTGTGATATTCTCGTTTTTAATTGAAGATTAGTTTGAAAATGAATTTTTTATTTAATATGTCTGCAGTCTTTTGCAATATTTGGCAAATACTAGTACCAACAAATGGATTTGAATGAATAAAGTAATGGGCTGAATTTTATGGAAATCAAAATCTAATTTTAAAATTATTTTTAAGCCTGATGAGGTTTTCAGAATATTTAATTGTTAATTTTGTTATATTTCTTGATGCAGTTCTCCAAATTTTTAAAGTGTCAAAAGCTAGGTTCCTGTATTTGGGACGTCCACAAATTTTATTTATAATTTAATTTTGATTTAAATGCATTTATACATACTGTGAATAATGGTCTTTTCTTTGCCTTGAAATTCAAAATTTAGTTTATTCATTTAATTTTGATTCTGAAATTTAAAAACTGTTTTATGTATTGAAGAAGCTCTCAAACCTCATTCTTAAACGTTTTCCCAAGTCATCTAATTTCAGAATGTGTTTTTAAAAGTTCCATATTCAACATCAAGTTGCTCAGTTACTGTTTTGAACACTTTACTTTAGTGGTCCAGCTCGAATGGAATTTACAATTTTTAGAACAATTTTCATGTGTTCATAACATAAAACTTTTGTACATAATGCCTGCTGATGTAAGTATGATGCAGTAGCAGTTAGAACGAGTTTCGAAAGTCAGTATCATTTTTACACAATATGATGAAACCAATCATGGCAAGTGCACTGTCTGTTACAGATATAAATTTTTGAGGTGGAAGATTAATTTATTGTTATTTGGTTTTTGATATCTTGTTATGTGTCCACTTCAAATATATTGTCTTTTAATGATAAAACTGACAGTATAACTTCCTTTACTGAGCAATTGTTAAAGACTATTCTTATAAAAATATTTACTTGCAGATATCTGTTGATTTACCACACTGTAAACTTAAGAGAATGCGTTTTTTTAAATCATCTTTTACTTGTCCTCTGACATTTTAAGATATTATACAAGTAATGGCATTTCTGCATAATTGGATGTCTTGGATAACTAACATAACTTCATTCTAACTTTTAGCTTTTGAAAAAAATTGCGGACGTAGCAAGTATTACTTCCTTAATTATATTATCATCCTCAAAAAAATTTTTCCCCCTGATTGCAGGTGTATATGCAGCTTTAAAGGATGCAATCATAGCAAGCTTCATATTATTTGTGAACTTGATAAACGGTGATTGTTTGATAATGAATGTGCTTTTCAATTCTTTCACTTAGCTTTTTCTTATATTGCTCTTAGAAGGATATTAATTATTGTATTTTTTATGAACTGTTGTAAAATGTTGTTCTGTGTTGCCTTTTTTAACAAAAACCATTGAATCACAAATCAAACAAATAAAAACATTTTTTTAATTAATGAAAAAATATTTCTGTTCCCATTCATTGTTAAAATTACAACTCTAGGTACTTTTTTCCCTGGCTCAAATTATGATGTGATTAAGGTAACTACAAAATCATCAATATCTATTAAAACTAGTGGTTGATATTTATTGTATGGTACCCCTTGGTTTCAGTAAGTCACCAAGTGGTATTGGTTGTTTGTGAAATCAGGAAGCCCGCTGGGTGAAATAAGTTTTTCGGTAACACTAATGTTGGGGAAAATTGTGAGAATATCGCCAAATATGTTGTGATAAATTGAGATTTTGGCTATTTTTTGTAGTAGTAACCCTTTCGTATGGACCAGGGATTTTCAATTGCTGTGTTTGGTTGCACGTGCGTAATGTTTTATGAAAGTGGTGCTTGCAAGTTTGCATAGTGTTATAAATGAGTATATTATTCCAGATATGCCTATAATTTCTGACTGCTGGAAGGAGTACATAAAATAGAAGGAACGTAGAATGCAATTAAACACGGTTTAGCCAGGAGGAAAACTAAGGACGGCTTGCACTATTATTTAGCCATACATGTGTGGTGCAAGAAGGAGCAGGGGGCGAAAACATATTTATGACTTTCTTGGACACTATTATGCGTATTTATCCGCCATTAACAGCAGATGAGCCGAAACAACCAAATATTTAATTTAATTGCTTACGTGGAGGTTATGCACATGGGAGGCATGAACATATGCATGTGAAGAAACGGTATGTTAAAAAATTGACATTTGATTTACGTAATGTTGTCTGCGAGTTAATTTTTGTTAAAAAATTTGTCGTTTAATGTTTTTGTTAAGAGAAATGTATTTTTGGTTATTTATTACTCTATGTGTGTGTATATTTTGTTATTTGCTCATGTCTGTGACAGTGGTAATTTTTTTCTGGTTAACATATTAGTTTTAACTCTGTTTTAGCTTCCTGATTTTGTTAAAGTGAAAATAAATCAGTCTGTACATGGACAAAGTTAAGGTGGTGCGCAGTGCTTAGTTTCTGCAATTCTAATTTTTTTTTTTAAAGTTAAACTAGGTCGATGTGTACATGGACACCGAGCTTGTATAAGTGTTTGACTTCTTGTTTTGGTTTTGTGTAGCGGGTAAAAGTATCAGCACTATCTTGAAATTGGTGCGGTTCTTGACCTTGGAGAGGGGAAAAAATTCACCAAAGGGTACCATGGAATAAATTTTAACCAAGCTTAGTGACTAACATACACTGAAGTAACTATTTTTTTATAACTGTATGAAACTATCTAATCGGCTATTTCACACAGCTTTGAAAATTCATTCTATGTGTCACTAGTGTGTTTTATGCAGTGATGTAACTGGAATTCAGCATTTTCTTTCCTCTTGTGCCACTTAACAAGGTTAGGAAGGAATTACACATGTAATGGGAGCCATGGGGCAGGCCTGATTTAATGTAACATCTAGTCCAAAATGTTTAGACTCATAAATAATTTTGTTACTGAATTAAACATTGTGAACAATTTGTTTGTAAATATTGTTTGATTCCTTTGAATTGAACTTTTTTAAAACAATATATATCAAATCAGTTCATATTAATTCTTTTTTAGGGTACCTTTAAACCCAGAGCCAAACCTGCATTTCTTACAACTAATAGAATCAGACGTGGTGGTGCCAGTAGTGCACCAGGTCCAGCAAAACTTCTTATATCAAATCTTGACTATGGAGTGTCTGATTCTGATATTAAGGTAATAAAAATTGTTTAATGGTATTTAAAATATTTTTATACTTAATGAATAAAGCTGTGAGTAATATTTTAGTTTTAAAACAATATAGTTTATAGATGCAGTAACATTTGTTATGACTAGAAATGCTTTGCTGTTTGCAGATAAATAATTAGTAAATAGCGCTTTGTATATATAAAAAATGGAATTTGAATATTTGAAATAATTTATATAATTTAGTAAATGCCTGTAGAAATTTTATAAATCTGTATCTTTAAATATGTTTTGGAGACTGTTTCAAATCTGGCAACATTTAAATTTTATTCATATCAATTCTTCTGTTTCGTGTATTGCATTTTTGAATGGAAAGTTCCAGAAATTCATTTGTTTACAAAGAAGTAATTAGATTCCCGAACTGTTTTCTTTTGAAAGTTTATTTATTCAACATAATCATGAGAATTGTGTCAGCTGGTCTATCTCAAAATTGTACTGCTTTTAAACATTTTTAACTTTAATATTTATTAATCCAAAGGGGCAGTTTGCCCTGGAAGACTATTAATTTCATTTTGCCATTTTGCATTGGTTCTCTATAAATGTCAGTTCACTTTTCAAATTTTTGCCACCAAATATTAGAACCCTATATTATATTTAAAGAAATTAAATAATGAAGAATTGGCATAAATGTATGTATGTTTCTCGCATTGTGTTAAAGCAATGGTACCAAGAACCATCTAATTTTGAATAACATACATTTCCACTGGAATATGGGCATCTGAAAGCCCAAATTTGGAATTTGTTTTATTATCTATTTCGTATTTTGTAAAACTTTAACGAATTTTTTATTAACAAACTCAATCATTTCAAAGCGAGCAATGGCAGCACTGTACAGAAAAATAATAATAATAATAAAAAAACATTTTTAGCTCCAGTGCATGAGACTATATATTGGAAATTTTAAAGATATACTCATTTTAAACTTATTTTGCAATATTGCTGTTGAACTGTATTTTATGGTTTAATGTGAAGAACATGATATTTAATAAATAAACGTAACCCATAAAATGTTAGAAAAAAAGCCCCTTTGGGCATAATGTAAAATCTGAAAGCTTTCAGCCCTATTTTTTTTTTTTTTTTTTAAGTTTAATTTTTCACCATCATATTTTTTACCTGAGCTGAATGCTTGAGTTGTCTCCGATATCACAACTGCGATAATCACAAGCATTCGTAAAATAGTATTTGAATGATCTATTCACTGTGTAATATTCACAGAAATTACCATTATTCAGATGTGTAACTGTTTCTCAGCATGCCTGATGATGACATTTTGGTCACTCTAGCTTTTTCCTGATAAATAAGCCTAGATTTCACAAAAGAGGTAAAAAAAAGGACTTCGAATATTAACAAATGAGTGACCACTTTGGTTGAGTGTTGCTAACAAGACTTCTGTCGTTTGAAGAAATGAATCGACATCGATAATAATTATGTACGAATGTTATGTTGGCTGTGTTATGAAATGATATTGAATAACCGAACTTCAAAACAAAAAAATTGGTTATCCAAACTAATTTAATAGAATTGAACAAGCTTTAAGACTTCCATGTATAATTACAGGGTGTCATTCATTTTAATCAGATGGTTAAAATCAAAGATTTAAATCATAATTTTAATTAGCAGATTAAAATGTTTTCTTATTTTAAAAATGACAAGAAATGTGTTAAAATCCAAGATTAAGATCGTCTCTAATACTTTTAAAATTATAATTACTGAATATAAAAGAAGATAGAATTTCTTTTAAAAAGTTTTTCAAATATTGTCTAGATTCCTCATTAAAGCTGTGTATGGTGCTTTTTTGCTTCAATAACAAATTATTTAAAAAATTTTATCAACTTCTGTCATTACGGTGCAGAAAGTGAGTCACTTGCAATCTTAATAATAAATCTAATGATGAATGCATTTTCTAAAAACAGATGACATATGAGGTAAGTAAATATATTGTAAAAAATATTATATTCTCAAAACTCATCATCAAATAGGTAATTTTTTTTTTATCCTGCAAGTACATTGTGTAATTATGCAACCTTCGTCTCCTAAAATCAGTGGAGATGCTGTGTCCTGAATATATTCCATCTAAAATTGACTTAAGTGGGAAATTATCAAATGATATTTATGTAGAACAAATAAAGAAGTATAGTAATGTTTTCATTAATCAAGCAATGTGTATGCTGCTAGATGGTTGATTGTTAGAAAGTTCCGCATGAAGGCAGATAACACTCGAGGCTTTACCATAATCGCATAAACCAAACCAAGATTGTTCATTGAATATTCGCAAGCAACAAGTAATCTGTTTGATTCTAAAGATGGATCTGTACATTAAGCGGAAACTATTGATACATCATTAGCATCACATATTAGTAAAAATTGATTTATCCTTACATTTAATGCCATTAAAAAAGCTGGAAACAAATTTAAATACAAAATTTGTAGTTTTGACAGCTAATGTAGCTTTTATGATTTTTTGTGTAACACCAACTTAAGTGTCTTGATTGATAGTTTAAGTTGTGTGTGATTGTAGTGTATCCATCAATGAACCTGCTTTTTGGAATGTTTTTAAAGGGTGATATTTTAGAGAAGCTTTCCATAACAAGTTTAGCCTCAAAGTTGATGAAAGATCTCTTGTGGCGACTGATAGAGAAAATAATCTGTAAATATAATATATGGTATTCATTTAACGCATGGAATAGCTTATATACAGTGAATTTATTTCAACTTTTCTGTGCTCCTGTCATCAGCATTATTTTGTGCTTATGACCAACTTCGCCTTCTCATTTGTCAAAATGCATTATATTTCCCGAAATACCACTGCTTAAGGGCAAAGAAGATTTTAAATCATGTTATGAACTCCACAAGATGCAAGTGAAATATTTATGTATAATGATATGTGTGTTAGTCAAGTACAAAGGCTTTGATGCAAACTCCTTTATTCTGTCTATTCTTGTTTAAGGAATTTGTTTTGGTACAGATTTATGATCATTGAATCCAACTATGTATTTAGAAAGCAAAATAAAAGAAGTGCATGCTGCTTATTCCATAGTTGGTGACATGAGTGAACTGACTGAATGAGGTGACTGGGACTGGACAAGTGAGTAGGTGTAGTAAAAAGGTGGGTGATAGGTATATTTAAAAGGGAGACAGAAACTTTAAACAATATGAAGCAAGTTGTTAGATGGCAAGTGTCACATGAATTAAACAAATTATCTTTAAATATCTGCTTTTCTCGAGTTTTTCTTAAAATGGAGCTTTTATGTTGATATGCATATTTCACATCTTATTAGTCTGTTTTATAAGTACAAAAATTACATATCCACATTTATTTATTTAATTAAAAAGTTAATTTTGTACATTTGTTTGCAGTAATACTCAGGTTCTGCAACAAATTGATACGTTTTCATTTTGCGCCGAAATGTGTAAATGCGTTATATCGCTTTTCAAATTGTTGCCACGAAATATTATTGCCCTGTGTTATATTTAAAGAAATTAAATAATGAAGAATCTGCATGAATGTATGCATATTTCCCGCACTGTGGAAAAACAACAATACCTAGAGCCATCAAATTCTGAATAACATAGTCCTCCACCTAAACACAGGTACTTGGAAGCCAGAATTTGTTTTATTGTCTGTCTCCTATTTTGTAAAGCTTTAATGAATTTTTGATTAACAAAGTCAATGATTTGAAAGTGAACACAAGGAACACTGTTTGAAATAAAACATTTTAATGTTTTGTGATTTTGCTCTTGAGTTGTGTGTGGTGTAAGTGTGAAGAACTTAATGTTTAATACATAAAATCAACACAAAAAAACATAAATAGTAAAAAGACAAAAAATAGTTTTCTAAGCCATCTTATTAACAAAATTGCAATTTGATATGATGAACTGAGGAAAGACTGGGGAAAAAAGAAAAAAACGTGTTCCAACACTTAAAGCTGCATCAGGAATTCTAAACTTGTGCTGCTCTGCTGTTTTTAAACTTTTTGTGCTTTTGCTGTTGAATAATTTGTTTGTATTGTAAGTACAGAGAATGATACTCAATGATAAAGCTAAAAAGACAAAAAAAAAAAAGGTTTAGCAGGAGTGAGTGCTACAAAAGACTGGTAGTTTGTGAGCTCGGTGAGAGTGTAAAAAACCTTAACCCTTTTGAGCAACCATTAAAATCTGAAACATTTCGCAGCCTCCCTCCCAACTTTTGTTTCTGTATTTGTTTTATTTCATGTTTTACATTTTTAAAAGAGGGTTTAAAGGGTAAAAATTTACTGAACTCAAGGAAAGATGGAAGGAAAAAAAGTATTTTACAGGAAATGTCTAATATTAACCATAGCAAAAGGAGACATGCAAGAGAAATAAGTCAGTAATAAAAAGTACAAATTTGGTGGTAGTTTAACAAAAGTGCCATATCTTATGATACATTTTTTTATTTCTAACCATTGCAAAATCATTTTGTTTCCAATTTATAAACAATTAATTTTCATGACTGGTAAATTTTCTCCTGTGTATGCAAAAGTTTGGTGGTTTGCTTGGATCTTAGCATTGACTTTCATTGCCAGTTAGTTACAAGTTGTGTTATTCTGTGATGTTTTGAACAAAATTAACTGTTATTTTTCAGTCTTTAAATCCATGACAATGTATAACAGAAGATATAATTAAACTTTTTTGCATAAATAAAACATTTAGAAGAAAGCAAGATTAGATATGAAAGTAGTAATCATTATAGGTAGTTATCAATTTGGCAGCTTAGCTAGAATTACTTAAAAAAGAGTTCTTTTAAAAATTTTGTAGATGCAGTTTTGTACATACATATCTGTGAGCCATGAACATGTAAAATGTACTTAGGCTATTTTCTTTATTTTAGGAATTATTTGGTGACTTTGGTGCCCTTCGAAAAGCAGTTGTGCATTATGACCAGTCTGGTCGATCTCTAGGCACAGCAGATGTCGTTTTTGAACGACGCATGGATGCAATCCGTGCACTGAAGCAATATGATGGAGTACCACTTGATGGTGAGACTTAATGTCAGAGAGAGGTTGTATTTTTCTGGCAATTTTTTTCTATATGATAAAAAAAAACCTCACTATTTCTTTGAAGAATTTGATGGAGCTCTAATTTTCCTGTAATAATGGAGGTAAGAGGTGTCACTATATTATCCAATCTGATAAATGAAAAATTTGACCTGCTTTAAGAATGAAGGAAGTAGATATGTTATACAGTCCTAAGGCAGCAATATATTTTAGGTTTTCCTTCCCCCTTTTGAAATGAAATAGAACTGTATTTTCAAGATAGGCATAACAAATTTTAATTTCTGTAAGCTTATTTTTTTTTTAAATGAAATGATAGATTGTATATTTAAAGAAATTCAGATTTAAAACAGGATGAATTCAATATTAGGTAGATCTTGATTTACTAAAAATTACCAAAATTTTATTAAATTACTATTCATTACAAATAAAATGTATTCCCATAGACTATTTTAGCAAGTGCAAAACTATCCATTAAAAATCCCATTTGCCTTTTACTTCATGAAATCGTATCAAATTTTCAGTTTATTAGTATGTTGGTCTAACAAGTTCTATTCACATTATTTTCCTATTTAAAATTTAATTGTTACAGTTTTATGCAAAAAGGAATTGTTTTGAATAGAATAATTTAATATATAGTAAGAAAGCATAATATAAATTCTTTTACAGCTTTTTAACAATATTAATGTACAAGATCAAATTATGTTATTTTTATATCATCTACTGTGTTTATTTCCATATTTTTAACTTTGATTTATTTTTTAACAAAATGATGTTATCGGTCACACTTTCAAGCATGAGACTGCAAAATAAAATGTTTAGATGGTGATAAAAAGGTAATTATAGATAAAAAATATATTTAAAGGTGAAGTTAATTTTATCTTGAAAATTTAAAGTAATTACAATCAAACCCCACTGTAGTGAACCCAACTTATAACACAGACTTTTAATATCTTCATTGCCTCCTTTATCTGTGTGTTAAACAAAAGCTGCCCAAGGCAGGTGTAACACCTAATCCTTGCAGAACCAGGATACATGACAAACATAGCTATGGGCCCCATGCAGTGTCAATGTCCATCGTGCCAAAGGATGCCTATGGAATCTTATTTCATTCAAGTTCTTTAATTGAGCTGTCAGGTAGCGCTCTGTTCAGAGTTGGTGTTATGGAAATTTCGAAATTTTTGTTGTTCAGAGAAAGAGGAATTAGTTAATAGATTCTTATGAGCTTGGGATTGTAAAGATAATTCATCTTCTAGGATCCTAATGGGTTTGTTTTCTTTAAATATTTAAAATGCTGCTAAAGTTTTGTCTTCTGAATGGGAGGGGCATTGTTGCATTCTTGAGATCTTTTGCAAAATTTAGAATATTTTTTATACGTGCATTGTGACCATACATATCTTAAGGGAAATGAATGCATTGTTATTTGGCTTAATGAAGACATGAAATTATTTTCTAAAAGAACAGAGCTCGTCTATTCTTTTACCTAAATCTTTTCACATTCTAGAATATTTTTTATGTCAAAAATTCATCTACATGCCAGGCAGTAAACTTGTCATTCTTTTTGATGATAAGTTAAGTTAAAAAATACAGACTGGATGTAACCAAATTGATATCTGCTGGGAATGTAATTTATCAGAATGTAAACCAGTATCACAAAACTGAGAAGGAAAAACTAATAATAAAAGTATGTGTTCAAATCACAGCCATGACTGAGAGTTCTTCTTTATTATCTCATAATGAGTATCTATATAGTTGTTTATCCTCAAATCATTTCTTCATTTCTATAACTGTATCTTACTTTCACTTTCATTCTTTGTTGAAATTATTCATATATATATATATATGAATAATTTCAATATATATATATACAGAGAGAAAGAGAGACATCAGCAATATGCTTGACATCAAAATGAGCAAATATTATTTGAATAACTGGCATCATAAAAATAACATTTCATTGGTTTTTTTATCCAAGAAATTGGGCATTGTTTTTATCAGTTTATTGATATTTAAGGGAACATTTTTTATCAGTCTAGGAAATTTGATGATCGAGTAAAATGGAATTTAAAGGAGAGAGACACTCATATCAGGCTCTTAAGTGTACAGAGCTTTGCTTCAAATTCCTATTTAAGGTTGAACCAAAAGCATTCAAACTTTTGTCTGTATATATTTTAAGGAAGCAATAAAAAATTTTGTAAATAAAATCTTTGATTCAGTTAGCATTTTTCAGCGTAGTTTAATAATATATATGCAATAAGTAAATAAACTCTCAGAAAATTTTGGGGGGAAAGGATTATTTGAAAGAAATTAGGAATAATTTCAGTTTTATTAGCAAGCAAATGTGGAATTTAAAAACAAAAAAAATCCATGATTGTTTTTATGGCAAACATTTTTCTCTGCAGACATTTCTAGTAACTGCCCATTTGTTTAATAAAGTGTGACTAATTAAGCCTTAATGTCTAAGTTGTCTTTTGATTTCAGGTTTTAACTGTCACTGCAGTATGATAAGAAATGGTACCCTTGAGAACATTTTGAATAAGTATTGGCTGCACGAATACTTATAAACACTATGCCAAAACAAAGTTTCAGCTCAAATTTTTACGGAAGCTGAATTGTTTAGACAGTTCTGTGGTTTTAGTGCACCATTATTGTATGTGAGAGTGGGGATCGTTGTTGCTGTTTAATTAAAAATTTGTGCTTAAGTCAGGATGAGGAACTAAAAACTTGTTTAAAATATAAAGTTTGCAAATAGTGCAATAGTGTAAGCAACTTAATATATACATAGCTAAAATTACAGATGTATGTCCTGGAAAGTAAATTCATAAGAAGAAAATGTGTTTTAAACAAACATTTTAACAAACTGAAAGAATATGTATTTATGAAATAAAGTAAGATCAAATAAATGTAGTGGAAAATGTGGAATAACAGAAAAATTTTTCTGGTGTTCATATTGTATGTGATCTACTTTTTTATTAAGCCTATTATTTCATAGAAGGCACCATTAAAATACTGTATTGAAATACATAAATGAATAAAAATACAAAAATGAAAATAATTCCATCAGTTAAGGATATTCACCCATGAAATTCTTAATTTCTCTAAAGATTCATGTTATTTCTAAAGGACATGTTGGCAATTTAGACAAGTTTTTTCAGAAAGATTGCCTGGCTATCAGTATTTATCATAACTGGGCAAATATTATGTTAAAAGGAAATAAAAATACAATTTAATATATAAAAATGCAATTCACAATAACTTAAATCAGGAGTTCAAAAATGACGTGCTAAACATTATGTAGTATACGATACATTATCCTTTTTCCCATGTGCATTATAATCTATCAACTTAAAAGAAAAAAAATCACAATTGCATTAATTTGGTATTGTACTGATTAAAATATACACCAAAGAGCCATTATGGCCATCCTGTTAATAACATGTAGGATCAATGGAAGAGACACACGCCAATGTGACAATCAAATTCGCTAACACAACCTTGTATTTGGCGTACATTCACTAAAAACACTCAATCGATTTCGAGGGCAGCTACAGGTCCCTCCTCATCAGGAGAACAAAATACAAGAAGGGGAAAGAAAGCTGAGTAACGGCTTTTTATACTCTCAAGTAGAACCACGCGCAAGGAGGCAACGCCATCTATCGGCAAAAATAATCATCAAGAATTATGTTAATAGAATTTTAAAAGCGCTAGGAAGGACTGGATTAGACTTAAAATCGTTCACTAAACTTGCTAAATCTTTGTGAATATGAAAAGCCTCAAGAAAATCCAATTCACCAACGGAAAAAGCTTTTTGGATAATTATAAAAAGCTTCTTCCGTTGGTGAATTGGATTTTCTCGAGGCGTTTCATATTCACAAAGATTTAGCAAGTTTAGTGAACGATTTTAAGTCTAATCCAGTCCTTCCTAGCGCTTTTAAAATTCTATTAACATAATTCTTGATGATTATTTTTTTCGATAGATGGCGTTGCCTCCTTGCGCGTGGTTCTACCCGAGAGTATAAAAAGCCGTTACTCAGCTTTCTTTCCCCTTCTTGTATTTTGTTCTCCTGATGAGGAGGGACCTGTAGCTGCCCTCGAAATCGATTGAGTGGTTTTAGTGAATGTATGCCAAATACAAGGTTGTGTTAGCGAATTTGAATGTAGGACCACCTTTAGCCCTCAAAACAGCCAGCACGTGACATGGCATTGACTGCACAAGGTGATGACACATAGTCAGAGGTAGGTATCTGGTACCAAGTGCTCACCAACTGATCCTGCACATTGTGAGAGGGTAGCGAATTTGGTTTTCCAGGTGGGACCACAAATGTTCTATTAATGTTAGGTGAATTTGGAGGTCTCTGATGATTTGACCTTTATGACATGGTGCATTATCCTGTTGGTAAACACAATCTCCCATCGGAAATACTGTTGTCATGAATGGGTGAACTTGCTCTGTAGTGATGTTCGCATAGTGCAGAAGCCAGAGATTGTTCTATGGGGATTATGGGTCGTAATGTCCTCCATGAAAACATTGCTCACCATAATACCCCCGTCATCGGCTTGTCTCCATCCAACTGTGCATCCATGAACCAGGGTTTCATTTGGAAATCAGCGTATTAGCACACGCCTGTCAATGTCATGGACCAAAAAACGTGATTCGTCAGACCATGCAACTTTCTTCCATTCTTCTAATGTTTCTTAGCCCATTGCAGACACAGCTAGCAATGACATGTCAGTGCAGGAACATGCTTCGGCTTCCGGCTGCAGAGGCCCATACGCAACAATGTACATTGCACAATGTAATGAGAAACACTGTTTGGGTTGCCACTTTTGTAGCTGGTGGTGATTTCAACTGTTGTAGCTCTTCAGTCACAGCAAACAATGCGTAGCAATCTCCGCTCTCCTCTGGAATCAATGCGGCAGCGACTTGCCGTTTCACCATCCATACACCACTTTCGATATGTGCTCACAACAACTGCAAGTGAACAGCGCACTAAACGTGTCATTTCTGATATTGATGTTCTCAGCTGCCGAGCCATAACAATTTAACCTTTATCGAAGTCTGAAAAATTGCTGCCTTTCCGACTATGTAGCTAACCGCGCTATGTTTGGAAAGACAATGCATAGCTGCTTCATATACTCTTAACATCAGCCGTGCACTTCCAGTGGTTTTGTTCCTAGGCGAATCCATTGTTATAGATTGCGGATGGTCGTAATGTAATGGTTCTTCGTTGTATATATGTAAGATAAAACTATCTAAAGCAAACCTATTTTAATTGGCAAAAGCACTACTTATTTTTCATTTCAGTTTGAATATTTACCTTTTCAGTTCTAAAAATAGTAACTATTTATAATGTTTCGATCTAAACTGTAATACGATCTTGCATATTGTTACAATTCAGATATGTTTTATTAGTCAATCAGTGAATCAGGTTTCAGTTGAAGTCAACATTTTGATGCTCTTCTAAGCTTTCACATGAATGTGTCACACTTTTTCTCACTTGCTTTACTTGCCTCCAAGCTAACACATAGCAGCTCACTGCTCTGTATCATCCACTGTCTTAAGATAAACTTCCAAAAATGTGGGGTGAAGATTGCATTCATAATGATGTGTGAATCAAAATATGTGTCTCGAGAATTGTTTTGTTCAGAAATAAATGTGTTGAATTTACAACTGTGTTTGTCTTCAAGTCTTATAGTTCTGCATAATATGCATTCTGTATACCAGTACCATCTACAGCCATTGGCCATGATTAAAATTACTTGTCTTGTCTCCTCCATCCTAAATTATTTTAATTTTATTAACTTTAATGGATTGGAGAAGTTTATTGCATAGAAAGGATGATGAAACTTGGAGAGAAACATAGCTGTAAATGCAACAGATTTTGTTTCTGGGCTAGATATAGTTCTTGAGACTCATATTCTGATTCACACATCATTGTAGTTGCAATCTGCGCCCTATATTTTTGGAAGTTTGCATCTTAAAACAATGGATGATGCAGAGAAGTTAGCCACTACATGTTTATTGGAGGCAACTAAAGTAAGCAAAAAAGTGCTGCACATTCAGACGAAAGTCTGGAAGAGTGTCAGAATGTTAGTTTTGATTTCAGTTGAAATTTATTCGCTGATTGCTTAAAATGTATCTACTTTGCAGCATTGTGTAAGATTGTATGATATCGATTAATTTCAAATAATGCAGTTTAGGTTGATGTATTTTGAGTAGGTACTATTTTTAGAACAGAAAGGGGGACTACCCATATTAAAATGAAGAATAAGAAGGGCTATTGGTATTAAAATCAGAAATTTGCTTTACGGAGTTGTCTTACTTGTATGTATGTTACATGCATTCTTCTCATGTACACAGCAATCTATCTAAACTAAAAAAAAAACTGAAGAATTGCACAAATTTGGCATCTTGATACTGCATACATTAAATATTACATATATATTGTATGCATTATTCTTTTTGCTGCCATGTGTACAGTGATCTATTTCCACTTAAAAAACATCAGATAATTGAACAAATTTCGACAATCATGCACAGTCTTGAGACTGTATGCATTAAATTTTACATGCATTATTGTTTTTGTCTTCATGCACACGGTGACCTATTTCTGCTTAAAAAACATCAAATAATTGCACAAACTTAGCATTATGAAAATTAAACATTATATATATAGTATCTACTGCTTATTAAAAATACTTTCGTTCCAAACGTATTTGAGTTTATTAATCAAATCAGTTTAATGGTGGCTTGTGTATTGCAAATCGTGATATCTCAAAACTTTTCAAGTACAATAATAACTAACAACCTAATTCAGTAATAAATAAGTCTATGCTGTTTATGCAGTATTATGCAAAAATATTTTTTTTATAATTATTCTCGTGATGAAATATTCTCTACAAGTAACTATTCTATTTGTGTTTGCTTAAAATAGTTTATCAAGTTTTTCATTTGTAATCTCAATTTTATAAAAGTGCTGGTAGCCTTTTAGATCAGCACCTTTCAGTTTATGTGTTTTTCTTAGAATTTGCAGCTATTTTCTGGATTTGTTTGATGTTGGCATAGCTTCACTTTTTTAGTATTACTTTCGCTGTCAGTTTCTGCAATTTTTTTAATATTCCGATATCAGTTTTTTCACACATTGTTTCAATATTTTTTTGCTACTTGATTTACATTATAAAAATGAGTCTTATAACTTTGCTTATTGATGGCTCAAATATTGGCTACAGCTTGCAATTCCTTTGAGCTTACTTCTAAATGAAAGCTGCATTTTTAAACTGAATTTAAGAGATGCAGCATCTGCAGTAAAAAATATATTCTTGGCCTCTAGCAGAGATATCTTCTTTGAAGCGCTTACATATTTTTAAATTCTGCTCTGTTCATCATTTTCTGAACATCTTTTCTGTAATGATATTTGGAAACTTTTATAATAATCTTGATTATAATATCCTAAATGTTAGAAGTTTATTTGTTGGAAATAACACTAATCTTTTTCAGACAGAGATCCAAGCTATGTGTGTGGCAAGTTATCTAATTAATTAAGTAATGTTATTTTTTCGTTATTTAGTTTCCTGTCCCATCTCAAAAGAAAGTCAGGAAAAATACTATTTGTCATCCATGAGTTCTTGTTGCTGTAGTAAGTTAGAAATAAATTCTTAACTCCTTTCAAACATCAAGATTTTCTGGTTTTGTTAATAACCATTGATATCGTCTTGATTGTTTGATCCAAATTGCTCGCTTATAACATTTGTAGCTGATTTCTTGAGCTTCTTAAATGAGTTGTTCTTTCACTTTTGTATATTAATGTGTGCTTTGATAATGCTCTGTAATGCAGTCCAGTTTTGTCTATTATAAATTGCATGTGGTTTGTATTAAATATCTTTTATACAGTTTTTAGCTACATGATCTGCCTCTTACTTTTCATCATGCATAGCTAATGAATAATGATGGATTTCTCTTCTCATTTGCATTCTTTTGAGACATTTGGATTTTTTATTTATGCTTCATTAATTTTAATTCCTTGTTTAAGTAAACTGTGCAATTCTGCTAGGGAAATCCCAGTTTACTTTCCAAAGGACACCTACACCTTGTCCAGTGCAGAGAAAGAACTTTGAGAACAGTCTTATTGAAGTACTACACACCCGAAAGATAAGCTATAGGCAAACACATATATACCAGAGAGCCATTAGATTATAACCACCCTCCATCTATAAAAACGGGCTCGCCCAGGAACAAAACCACAGGGCGTGCGCAGCTGATGTTAGAGTATATGAAGTAGCGATGCATTCTCTTTCCAAACATAGCGTGATTAAGCGACATAATCAGAAAAGCAGTGATTTATCAGACTTCAATAAAGGTCACACCATTATGGCTCGGCGACTGTCATCTGGGAACATCAGTATCAGAAACAGCACGATTAGTGGGCTGTTCACATGCAGTTGTTGTGAGCACATATCGAAAGTGGTGTATGGATGGTGAAACAGCATGTCGCCATCCAGCAGTGTGTTATCGACGGCGCATGGATTCTAGATGAGAGCAGAGATTGCTACGACTTGTTCGCCATGACCAAATAGCCACAACAGTGGCGACCCAAATGGTGTTTCTGAACATACTGTGCATCGTACATTGCTGCATATGGGCCTACGCAGTCAGAAGCCGAAGCAGGTCCCTGCAATGGGCCAAGAAACAGCAAATTAGAAGAATGGAAGAAAGTTGCATGGTCTGACAAATCACGTTTTCTGATCCATCATATCAATGAGCATGTGCTAATATGCCACTTTCCAAATGAAACCCTGGCTCCCGAATGTACATTTGGACAGAGACAGGACGGTGGTGGAGGTATGATGGTGTGAGTAGTGTTTTCATGGAGCACAATAGGACCCATAATCCCCATAGAACAATCCCTGACGTCTGTGCGCTATGTGAACATCGTTGCAGACCAGGTTCACCCATTCATGACAACAGTATTTCCGATGGGGGGATGATGTTTGCCAGCAGGATAATGCATCATGTCATAAGGGTTGAATCGCCAGAGTGTGGTTCTAGGAACATTCCAGTGACTTTCAAGTCATGTCTTAGCCTCCAGATTCACCGGACATTAATGCAATAGAGCATTTGTGGTCTGCCTGGAAAACCAAAATTTGTGTCGGCGCACTACCCCCTCACAATGTGCCGAAATTGTAGGACCAGTTGGTGAGCGCTTGGTACCAAATACCTCAGACTAGGTATCAGTACCCTGTGGAGTCAATGCCATGCTGCCAGTTTTTAGGGCTAAAGGTGGTCCTACATGTTATTAACAGGGTGGTCATAATATAATGGCTCTTCAGTTTACGTAGCTGTATTAAATGGATGAACTACAAAAAGCTTTGATAAGTAGGATATTCTGGCACTGAAGAATTAGTCTCCCATAGTATGAATTTTATCAGCAGAGGAGATGAGTTTAATAAATGGTGGTTTTGTGTTGATAAGTGTATAGTTGTTTTAGTTCGTGGAAATTCGACAATGATAAGTGACTGAGTTTATTAACCAGTGAGTTTAATAAGTGGTGGGTACTATATTGTGATAAATCGTTGTTCTTGTTCTGTGCACAGTGATCAGTTTTTCCTTTAAAAAAGAATGCATCAACTTGGCATTGCATATATTAGTGTTCTCCTTGAGTCTGTGCACAGCATTGCATAAACTCGGCATCACGTTCATCAAATATTTTATAGATTATGTGATACATTATAATCCTCTTAATTCTGATTATTAAAAAAAGTTAGCCAAATTAAAATTATTACAAAACAATGAAAAAGTTAAAGCTACTATGATAATATCATTGTATAACACTGAAATTGGTAAATTTGGCATGCCCTTATTCTTCATTTTGGCCCGTTTCAGTAGTTTCATAATTCATAAAAGTAGCTTCATAAAATTAAATCTGATGTGAACACCACATGACTTTTTTGTACAACCTATTAAATTAGGCACTTTTTTATATATTTTTTTTTCAGCATTTCATTTAAATTTATTTCCTCAAATTTCATTATAGATATATTTCTTATTCAGTGAATTCAGTTCTCACTTCACAGCAAGTAAAAAATACATAAAAACTCAAAACATCTTCATAAAAAATTATAAAAAGCAGAAAAACCTAAAGCACCAAATAAATTTAAAAAGCATTAAAAAAATTTTTTTAATTAATTAAAATTAGGCAGAAAGATTTTTCTGTGTGGGAAAACTTTTGACCCCACTCAGCAAAAAGATACTGAAGTTGGTGCAGAAACTGACTTAATTCACTATGCTCCTAAGTTTTAAATGTAAACAAATAGCTGGCATTTTTAGGCTTTGTGGAACTTTTAAATTGTTGATCATTCTACAATTGTTGCATTTGGATTAACTAAAGGCATAAAAACCTTAACCAGAATATAAGAACAATATAATTCATTCACTTTTAAAGCAAAAAGCACAGAATTTGCCAACATATAAGAATAAAATAAAACTTAGCTAACTGAGCCGTGTAAGAGAGTGAATATATATATATACTATATATACTTATGGGGTGACCTAGTGCAACCAAAAAGGGAGATGCACATCTACATGTGATAGCAGTCCCATATAAAAAATTTCAACATTCTGAGGCTAATTGTTTTTGAGTTATGCAAGATACATACAGACGCCACAAAAAATCTCTTCAGAATCCATTTCACAATCTATTTTGGAAAAAAGAATCCTTTATTCTGTCCATATGTACAATTATTATGCAAAAACATTGTTCAAATGGAATTGAGAGTGGTCAAAATGGATATTCTCATTGAAATACAATCCTGAAATTTTTCTTGCTTACAATACTTCCTTTACTTCGTACAAGAATATAAAAATAAAGTAGCTTCCATATTCAGATATGCAATAAAGTGACAGCAAAAAGAACTGATGAATAAATAAAAGTGGTAGATTGCATACTAAATGATTACTAAAACTTTATATATGAAAAAAGAAACATTTAATTTAGACCTTTTAGAAATAAATGAGTGGAAGCAGTATAGCATACTTTTAGTCGGCTATCTATAGGATCATGGTATAATGAATCCCATTGTTAATCTTAATTTGTGAAAAATTGTGTTATGCGGCTGATGTTTAACTTGTCTGTCAGGGTAGTCTCATGCATTTTTCCCTTGTTTAAGACAAGCTTGCCTCAGTTTTTGAGTATCATCAGTTTGGAGGCCTTGAATACAGTTTTGTTCAGATAAGTGTAATCATCCCTCAACATGAAGTTAATATGTCAGAAAATTGAAACATTTGTTGGCCTAAAGTATGTCTACATCTGAAATCTATGCAGTGAACTGTAGATATATGTGGCAACAGATTTCCTCTTTTATTATTGATGCAGACTTTCCATGTCCTAATGATTAACTCTTTCATACCTATTGCTAAGTATTTGTTTTGCGAAAAAATGCTAAACTTGCACCTAATACTGACAATAAACTGTGCTGTTTTAATTGAGCAGGATTGCAGTAGTTGGAATTTTAATACCCTTCCCCATAAATATAGCAGTGGTCAAAATATGCATAAGCATATCAGTGATGGTAGCTGTATACTGTAAACTGTGTCAAACGTAATGACAAATCATGTTCTTCAAAACCATTTCAGATATTATCAGAAACATTTTTCATGGGAAATTTTGATGAAACAATAAAAATAGATTCTATAATTTGGTGATTGTCAAATGGTTATAAGAGTCTTCCACTGAATTATCTAAAGCCATTAGTGAATAGTCAGTAGCCATAAGTTGAAGTTATGTTTTTATGCTTATGGAGCTCCATTATGATATTGCAATTAGTAATAATGTCAGAAGAAAAAGCCTACAAACCCAGAATTAATTTAGAACTCTTCACTTGACGAGACTTAGTAAAACTCTGTTTGAAATATTCATGCATGATTGATGCATCTTGAATATATCATTGAGTTAGGCTTACCATTGCTGTTTCAAGCTACATTTTACATCATCATTTATATTTGGTATTATCAGCTGCCACAATAATAGAAAGGAGTGGAATATTTAGGCAATATACTTGCTTCCAGCTAACCTCAGAGAGCAACCCATAGTCACTCTTGAAACATTTCAGAAATTGCCGCTCAGAGGTCCCGATTTCATCCAACCTACAGCAGACACTAAAGTCAACACAGAATAGGAGACTGCGACAATAAAAATATATTTTTTCATCATATCTGAATGGCTGCAAATAAACTCAAGATATTTCAGAAAGTAATAGTGAAAAAATGAATTTAGAGCAATAAAACCGTGTAACTGATCAAGAAATAATGATTGTGTAATTTTAAGTAGTCAAATTGAAGCATTTTGTGATTTTAAATCTCATTACTGCTAGTATGTGTTTCAGAAATATAAAATGTAATTTTTTTACACTTTTTGTTCTTAGTTTTAGGTAAAATTTATATAAAAAAGAATATTCTTATTTTCCTTTTATATAAAATTTCGTATTTGTATTTTTGTAGGAAAATCTTACTTTTTAGTGGATTGAATATTACAGTCTGTGAATTAAAATGTGGAAGGAAAATAATTTTTTCAATATTTTAATTCATATTTATTAGGTAGGCCAATGAAAATCCAGATTACCAGTTCTCTCACACCAAGGATAAATAACAGTTTTGCATCAAACCTTAACAGAAGAGGAAATGCCAGATTCTCTGGGAGGTAAGTTGTTAATGTGCTGTTAATAGAAGAAACATCTATAGGTCAATCAATAATGTATGTTAAATTTAGAAAAGTTGCAATTTTGTACAGGATGTGACCTTAGGCTTTCAAATTGATGTAAATGTAAACTTCTAAAACCATTCGGTGATTTAAAAGCAGTGTTCATATTTTGTAATAATTTACATTACTTTTTAATGATATCTGTATAATATATTTAAGTGTTAAATGTTATAAACATTTGCATTATTAATCTAATTAGTAAATCGTGTGTAACTTCAATGCTGTATACTGTAAACTGTGTCAAACGTAATGACGAATCATGTTGTTCAAAAGCATTTCAGATATTATCAGAAACATTTTTCATGGGAAATTTTGATGAAACAATAAAAATAGATTTTATAATTTGGTGATTGCCAAATGGTTATAAGAGTCTTCCACTGAATTATCTAAAGCCATTATTGAATAGTCAGTAGCCATAAGTTGAAGTTATCAGCTTCAACCTTTCAGAAATCGTCAAATTGTTTCAGAATGATGACAAACAACAGCCATGAATCCTATGAGAAACACTTATATAAGCTCATAGCAGTGTAAAGTGCAATCAAAATGTAGCAATATACATCAGTCCATAATCAACAAGCAATTGGAATATAGCAAAAAGAAATGAGCAAAGTAATGCACTACAAATCTTTGAGAATTCAAGCAGAAAGTATAAAATCAGTTGAAGAAGTAAGTCAACAATGAGTTTGTTACTTTTATAACTGTAGTCTGTAATTTTGCACCTTTCTTGGTAATCTCAGTGGATTAGTCCACTGAGGAGGACCATCCCCTGCATGGTTACAGCCAAGAAAATAACACAGAAATTTCTTTTCAAACAATTCCTTTTATACCCTAAAATAAATCTGGAAGATTTCTTTGAAAGATGAGGGTCTTTAAAAACTAAACATGGCTGAAATGTGTTGTGCTACCATCTAGTATTAATAAAGAGGGTTAAAAGTAACCTGTAAAGCATTTTCCATTCAATTTTTTTGTGTGTACAGAAAGAATTTTTTAGGTGTGCTCAGACTGGATATACCGTGTTGGGAAGGAATAAAGCAGGAAATCAGTTTTACCATTGTTTTAAAACCAAATAATTTCTTAATTTGTGGTGAGTAAATGAAAAGCTGGAGAACATCTCTTGTAGCCTAATAATTTTTGGTGCAGCAAATACCCAACCAGCAACTACTTAAGAGCAATTGATTTGAAGTCATCATTATTACTGAAAATTTTACCATTTAAGAAGTTTTGAAAACTTTAAATAAATGATGATCCAATGGTGCAAGGTCGAGGCTATGTGGGGGTGTGCAACATTACTTCCCAATCAAGCTCCAGTAATTTCATACATATTGTTAATGTGTAAAGCCTCATATTGTCGTGGTGCACCATATTCCTTCTTCTGGCCTTTTCTCTTTGATTACTCCTCCAATTTCGAAAGCTGTTGCCAGGAAACATTCGAGTTGATTGTCTGGTTACTTGGAAGAAGCTCAAATACGTCTTTGAAATCCTGCTGATTTGACAGCCGGATCTTTTACTTATGCAGTTTAGCTTTTGGTATAATTTGTGCTGATTTATCATGCGTGAAGTTTGATCTGTTGTAGACAGTCCTTCATAACTAGTGATAATTCGTTTAAAAAAAGGGTCAGTTACCTTTGAAATGAGTTTTGCAAATATTTGTTGTGTAAATTTCTTTCAATTCATGCGGAGCCCAAATAGAGCTTCTGAACGAGTTCAAGGATGTGATTTTCAATTGTTTTGTGCGATATATTTAACCTTTTTGCAGGCTCTCACAGTTATATTATAATTTGATTAAATTATGGCTTTAATATTGCCATCATCGACTTCAGGAGGTCGACCAGAATGTTGGTCATTTTTAAGTGAAAAATCTTCAAAATGAAATTTTGTAAACCAATTCTGACATATGCGTTCTGTTAAGCAATCAACATGAAAAACATCACATATCTCTTTGTGAACCTCAGCCACTCTCTTCTTGCCTTTATGAATATGAACAAGTAAAATATGTCAAAGTTTTACACCCCATGTTAAAATTGACTGTGAACTAATAGTTGTAAACAAAAGCATGGGAATTTTCTGTAGCTAAAAAAAAAAAAAAAAAAAAAAAAAAAAAAAAAAAAAGAAGAAGAATGACAGCACGAATGTGATTCTATCTATTTGTATAAACTGAAATTACTTTCATGCCAACATAATACTTTGAATAATTTGAATAAAGAATATAATTCCAAGTTATTACTTGATTGAAACCATTTTTAACATTTTTCCATAAGATTATGACGCTTTGTGCTTAATTTACTCTTTTTTAACTTTATTTACCAAAGCTAGACTCACTTTTTTGCGAGTTTTCAATTCGCAAGCTGTTGGCATCAGTTAAAGATTTTCGAGAAGAACAGTGTAAATCACATTCTCTTATTTAATTATATGGTTAAAGCCATTCTTCGCTCGACTTAGCTCCAATATGATACTTTGTTTTGGAATCTAGTGTTTCATATATTTTGTCAAACACAATTCTTTTAATGTGTTAAAACCTTCTCAAATTACAATAGTAGTCAAACTTTGCAGTTTAGCCCAATGCAGATTGAATGAAAGTCTCATCTTGGATTCTCTTAGCTTTTTTAAAACTATTTAAACAAACTAGTTGGTTGAAACACTAATTTCACTGCTAATTCAAATAAGCTTTCCAGGGTTTGCAGATTCGTGACTTCAAGAAAGTCCTGTATTGATGGAAGCAACCGCAGCAATATGATTTCGATAATTTCTTTGTCAAGCCTTTTTCCATATAATAAAATCCATGCTTTTAATAGCGAATTTTTTAAAATTTTCCCAAGTGTACATTTCAGATCCTGGATTCCCCAACACATTTTTGATAATATGTTTGAACCAGCTGAGGGCTTGACCTTATAAGTTCGTCATAGTGATGATAATTCTCTGCGGCTGGTTCACAGGATATAACGTGAAGTGTAAATCTAGCTGCTCCAGGCAAGTCATTGCGGAACCTTTTCCATCAAAAGTTGCTGCTCTGATTGTTTCCACGGTAAACCCGAATCCCTCCAATGGGTTTGCTTGTGGTTGAGGGAATTGGAAGGTGGGAGGGGTTGATGACAGATCTTCACTACCTTGCAGCATGGTTCGTTAGGAACATAGTCGGGTGCCAAATGTGGGGTTTTACTTATTTAATTCCGTTTACAATCCTAGGAACCCCACAAACACTAATAAGTGAATAATCGCTTAAGTGTGTGAACAAATACGTAAGATTCAAGAAGGGTTAATTACCCTTTATTTCTCAGAATAAATACAATCAGTTCTTGACTCGGAACGTACGTCAAAGCCTCCACTTGGCCTTTAACTTAAATGAATATGAAATTGAACTTAACTGAAGATGTACCCAAAGCTACCAAGATTCTAAGTAATTGGTCCCTAAATCTTAATCAAGTCTGCGAAGCCAAACATGGGCCAAAAGTGTGGCCAGGCGTAGCAATAGCTAAGAGAGATGTAGCCAAAAGGCGCTACTCAGAAACTCGGACTCTCTCTTTCGAAGTCAAAGAAGAATCGACTTAAATACTACTCTTTACTCATTTGCATTAACTGCGTTTCTGAAATTACATTCTGGTACGAAATTGTAAGCTGAAACTACAAAGATAGGAAAGATGCATAAACTTAAAATAACTGTTAATAAAATTAGGATAAACCTTACAATCTTTCTCTTAACGGCCTGCCATACTGGATGATGACTCTGCACTTTATCTTCTGTCTGTGCCCTGCTTGTATATAATTTTGCTGGGCTCCCTTCCTATCGCAAAAGTATCATAAAAAATGTAAATGTTCTGAAAATAGGCACAATTAGAGTGCCAAGTAAATTGTGACCAATGCATGTTCCTTTAAAAAAAAGCCACTAAAAACAAAATAATAATAAGTGCTTTAGAGAAAAAGTAAGCATCTAAAAGGTCCTTTATATGTTATTTTCAAATACAAGGACTTTAGCACTTGTAAAGACCGCTACGCATCCTGATGACAAAGTAATCTTACATATAATATAATGTTTAGTACTAAAGTTTCCTCATATGATTTCATTAACATTCTAGAGCTGCAGCATTATCCTATTGATTACAATAAATATTTTTTATATTCTTATTGAAATTTTTCATATTATATTTGTAACATTTCTATATCTCTTCCAGGGGACGGGGGGCAACGAGAGGTCGAGGTCGTAGAGGTTTTCAAAGGACTTGAAAGAAATTTTAGAGGGAAAATTTTGTGAGTAATTAGAATTTAGAATGTGAATTTAGAATTTAGAACTTGTCTGATTAAAATAAATAGAAATCTGAAATCTTCCAGCAGATTTTATATTATGCCCAGTGGTGTTTTTTTTTTTTTTTTTTTTTTTTTTTTTTTTTTTGGTGGTTTTTTTTTTTTTTTTTTTTTTTGTGTGTGTGTGTGTGTGTTATCTTTATTTATTAAATATCATGTTCTTCGCTCTTAAACTATAAAATTCAATTCAACGGCAATATCATAAAGTACTTAAAAGAGCATATATTTAGTATTTCCAATACACAGTTTCGTATACTGGAGATTTAAAAAAAAAAAAAGTTTAGAAGGGTTTGAAGGTAAGATTAATAGACCCATGATTCTAGAAGATTCCTGAAAAATGCCTTCATGGTATTAATACGTAATGGATGTATTTTACAGAAAGTTTGTGATGAGTTTTATACTTTTTTTAGAATTTTTGGAAGGCTAATGAAAATGTATTTGAAAGTTTTACTTCTGATACTAGAAGTTTTCTTTGTGTGTTTCTTCCCGTTATTTTCTCTGCTTTTCCTGAGACATAATCATGAAAAGTATCAAAAATGCTTCTAATCTTATCACATGGACAGACATTTATAGAATGGAATTTTTTTATTAATAAAGAAATTGAAAACTGACAGTTCAAGGGATTCATCTCCAAAACCCTGGCCGGTCAGAGGGTTAAGATACAGTGATAATTTGCTTCGCATCTGTTTAAGGTTTAGGACTATTTAACTTTTACCAGGTCAAGTAAAACCTCATAAGTACATTGTTGGGAGATTTAGAAGTTAGGAGATAAAGCATACAGAAACTAGTGGAAACATTGGTTTGCATGTTGAAAACAAATTTCTGGTTGTTAGAAAAGATGCTAAAGAGAAAGAAATTGATATAAATTAGCCAAAATGTTCTGGGAAGGCTTCAAATTTAAAAAATAAATAAAAATAATAATTATGTTATGTATTGTTGCTACAAAACATAAATGCTTTGTATTAATCTAAAAAACATAAATGTTTTCTAGCTTCTATTGTGTAATTATCCTAATATCATTTAAGAAATAATCTTATAAATTACATGTATTTTAAACTGCGAAATGTTTTAATAGTGCTTTTTTAACAAATGTTTTTAAAAATAAATATCTAGCTGTAATGAAAGTTTTCCACCAAAAATCTTTTTTAACAAAAGTTAGAAAAAAAAATATAAAAGCAGCACCTTTAGTGCAGATGTATGATTTTCTGCCATGGTATTATGGTAGTTTTTCAAAGTTTTCGGCCGCGAGTCCGTAAACAGATTAACCTCATTTCAGATGTCCTGGCAGAATAGAAAGTAACACCAGCAAGATGTAGCTAGCTGCAGGTGTGAAAAAAGTTTGATGTCAAGGCTGTATGGTGGGTGTGGGGGGGGGAAGCATTCGAGTTTTTACATAGTCCAGCTGGTGAATGCAGACATATATGGTCTTGTATCATCTCGATGGAACATTACCATTTTGCGCTGGAACTCAGTTCGACGTTTTTGCTTGATAGCAGCATCAGCATGGACTAGCATCTCACTGTACACCTTACTGTCGAGAGTTTTACCTTTTTCCAGGTAATCTTTGTGGATAATGCCATGACAATCTCACCAGATACAAAAACTGATCTTTTTGTTAGTCAAGCTGTGCTTTGTGACATTGCCAATGGGCTCACCAGGTGCAGACCAACCCTCGTTTCAGCCTCAGTTCTTGAAGTAAATCCACTTTTCATTACAAGTGGCAATCCGGTCCAGAATTTTTTCTTTGTGTTGATATTCGAGCAGATTAGTGCAAGCCCAAACTCGTCTGTCCTTATCTGCTTGACTCAGCTCGTGTGGCACCCAGCAATTGAATTTGTACATCTAAGTTTATGCAACACATAGTGCAACTAATGTCTAACTCCTTTGCAAGCTCTCGAGTGGTTGTATACTGATCTTCGACAAGTTCTCGTAGATGGCTTCATTGACATCAGTAGGCCGGCAAGAGTGATGTGCTTCTTGAATGTCATAATCCTTGTTTTTGAACTTTCGGTACCTAAAGCTGTATAGATTTGGTGACTTTTTGCAGCAGAACTGAAGTAAATGATAGCTCTAATCTGGTTGCATAATAATTCCATTTTGGACACCTTCTACTTGATGATAATATTTTTTACAAATTTCACAACACTGTGTTCTAAAGCAAATCTCTTTCTTTCAAATGCCAAAAATTCTTTGACAAAATATGATTAAAAATGCCAACGTAAACTCTTTGCATAGACGATATTTGCGATGGTGGGAGACTTTCATTAAACCCTTATAAAATTCAGTAGTGGCCATTTAAATCTGTATTAACTAAGGGTATCCAACTAATTTAATTATTTACAAATAATTGTTCACCATTAAAAGTTATTCTGCATATTAAAGCAAGTTATTGCCTTTGATTAATCCTTACCATGGTCACCAGATACAGCACAAAAATGTAAAAATTAATGTAAAACTTATTCTTTGTATCTAGGGAGATTTAAAATAATACAAAACAACTTATCACCTCTGGTGCTTTAGTGGCTTATTGGATCCGTAATGTAAATGGGTTACAACCTTAGAAATTCTACACAAAGCTATAACATTCACTGAATCAGATGCACAGCGCAACTTACTTTCAAAACTTCCCACATGCCTACATCAAGCTTTCAGGTTTGTTCTGATCAGCAGTCTCTCTCTTTAGGGAAGCAGCAGCAGTGGCAACAGACAGTCTTTTGTTACAAATCTTGCTGATTTATGATTTTACTACTTCTCATTCTCAAATTTGTTTTAGAATTATGTTTAATAATAATGCATCCTACTTATAGATCTATTTTATTCTCAGGATGGTATTAGAAAAGTGAAGTTCAGGCATAGATAATATCTTTAATTAAATTTATTCACTTCCCATTTGCAGATTGGTCCTTTTTTTATTAATGATCCTTAAAAGTACTTATTTTCCATGTGCAGTATACAAACCTTGAATATACAGTTTTTGTTATTGTAGTCTACAATCAAACCACTAAAAGAACTTTGTCAGTCCTGAAGACAGAACTAATGCTCAAACAGTTAAATCATGCTGAGGGATTTTGAAGCTAAAGATGTTTTGATAAGGTTGCTTAATTCCTCTGAGCAGTGTTTTGTTTTGTTTCGTTTTGTTTTTTTAAACTAACACAATTCTGTCAAACTTAAGTTTGTAGAACTTTTTCCTTAAATTTCAATTTATTGTTTTTCTGAAATGTATTTTCCCTCCACATAAAGCTTTATTACAATTTGTGTTATCTCTTTCTTGATTGTTTTATACTCTTTAATAATTAATTGAATTTGGTAAAGAAAGAACATTTAAATAAAAGGATTTCCATAGAAATGTATCTGTATTCAGAAAATATTAATATTAAATTTAGATTTTGTAAAAAAAATTCTTCATGATCTTGCACTGCTTTTTTTTTTTTTATTATTATTATTATTATTATGCTCACCAAGTACTGGAATTTTACATTTTTTTTACAGTTTCTGATTACCTTTTATAAAATTAAAATTCCATTTAAGTGTTACCGTTAACTTAAGTATTAATTTAGAATTTTTTTAAGAAAAAAATTACATTTTCAACTTTGGGTTTTTCAGAGATGTACTCAACTTATACAAGTAGATAAATAAATAAATAAAAATTAATCATTCTGTTTCTTTTAACTAACATATTTCTAGCATTTTCCTTTTTCCTCCCACTAATATTATCTTTTGCATTTCAAAAGGGAGAAAATTATGCAGTGTATACCGGGAAGTAAAACATAACTAATTAAAATGCACAGTAAAAGAGAAGTATTAATATTTCAAAGAAATATAATGTTTCATTTTATATTTTAGTGAAATTAAAGCTCGACTATCCAGAATGGAAATGCCAAACTCCAGATAATTGAGAATTATTTAGTTAGATAATAGAGATACAAATTACGGATATAGCATATAAAAATACTTAAATCGCTTATCATAAATTACCACTTTGTATCACCATTGTTTATCCATTTCAAAGAAAGTTGCACATGATGCCTTTTTTATGCCAGGATCCAGAATTCCACTGCATGCTGTTTGATATTAGGTAGGTCTCAAATATTAACAGTGTTTTCAAAATGCAAGAGAAAAACAAAGAACTTGCATCATTTTTTACAAAAATAAAATCTTGTGTTTATAAAACCAAGGCAAAATTATGATTGTGTTGTGACATCATGCTTATCCATTATTAACACTAAATTACACTATTTGGTGACAACATAATATATGCTGGTAATATAACGAGCTGTGTTACTAATCTCTTAATAATCTAAAATACTCTGGTTAGTTGATTGCTGGTTAATTAAGCTTTAATTGTATTGTCAAATACTATTTATTTCATTTTTAGTGTGTATTTTGCTATTGAATCTTGTTCAGGAGTACTTATAGATCTAAATAAATGTCATATCTTCTCGCTTCTCTCTTTTTTGTTTAGTTATTTCTTGAATAATAATTTTTTTCCCCCTTCTTGTAAAGGGAAACTTTACTGATGACTACGTGGCCCAAGTGATTTCAAGATTTTGCCATATGGATACATCAGTGGACATTTCCGTAGTGAAAAGTTGTTTCTCGTATTTTTAAAATTCTGAAAGTGACATTGCTTTGAATAACTGCCTCTGAAAGCTGAAAATATGTTTTGAAAAATGCAGACCTTTTAACACAGTACTGGTGGATATAACTCATCTATTTTAATAAAATGTGCATCGATTCAAATTACATTTATTTTATTAATGTCGAGTGAATCAAAACTGGTATAATTTTTTACATTATTGTACATTGATATCTGTAGAAAATAGCACTAAGTCTTATTGTGGTTTTAAACAGAAATGTTAAAAAGTCTACAGTTACATTATGTAATAGATATCTGCATTAAAGTTTGGATTGTTTTTAATGCTCTAAATTAAGTATTTTTTGAGCAAGTAATAAATATATAATACAGACATGCCAAATTTCCTGCATTTCAACAGCACTCCTACCAGTCTGATGTACAACCTATTCCAGACTTTTATTAGTTTGGTAGAATATTTTCCCTAAAAGACACGATTTCTGGTTTCTGAAATCGTTTCGATTTCCCATTTCATCAACTACTACACATGTGAGAATGATACAATTTCCAGTGAGTATCAAGTGCATATCAGCCAATGAATGCAAAGCAGGATCAAAATGGACCTCTGCTGTGATCTTTTGTCTTACATATGTCTGTAAAAAAAAAGTAAAATACTCATGTACTTTACAAAAATCATATATGTTGACTTTCTTTGTACATCAAAAAAAATATATTTTCAATGCATGAACATTGCCTTCCTGTGGATGAAAGCAATAATGCAAATGTAAAACTGTATACAATTGTTACTTTTCTAATTATGTGGCTTCAGAGAATGAATCTAATTTATTTTGTGTTTTCCATTTGGACCATGATTCTACAGCAATTACAGATAATCATGGATTTCCTTTTTAGTTCTTGATACAGGCAATGTACCAGTAATGATAAATCTGAAAATAAGTGTAAGCAATCTTGAGTAAGATATGCAGATATTGAAGTGTCTGTGTCACTTTATAAATATGGCAGTTAAAAACATACAATTTGGCAGTGAATTTCTTCATTACCATTTTGTAAAGAGTTTTAAAGTGAAAGAAAATTGAAACAATTTCATAAGCTGCATAATTCTTTTAGTTTTGGTTTATGAGTAAAAAAAACTACTATTGTTCAAATTTTGGTATTTACTAATATTTTTCACATTAAAAAGTAATCAAAATTTAAATAAATGTATTTGCTTTTTTCAAGTTTAGGAATGGTGGGGAAAATGATTGTCTAGCAGTGGTGAAAGTGGGACATGGATTGAAAAAGTTGACAACCACTGATCTGGAATCTTTAGAAGCCTTACATTTTGTAAAAAGGAAGTAAATGCTTTTAGAATTAAGATAAAACTGCACTGAAAAATATAAAATATCTTGAACTATTACTTCCACTAATTAACTAATTTTTACTTCCTTGTACGAAATAAAGGAAGTATTGTAATAACGAAAAGTTTCGGGTATCATATTTCAGCGAAGATATCCATTTTGACTGTTATCGAATGCAATTTAGCGATGCTTTTGCACGACATCTGTATGTAAAGACAGAATAAATGACCCCCCCCAAAAAAAAGATTAAAAAATGGATTCAGAAGAGATTTTTTCATGATGTCTGTACATATGTATCGCACATAACTAAAAAAAAGAACATTGAAATTTTCAGGGTTGCCACGCTACCTGGAAAACCGGAAAAAGTCGGGTAATTCGAAAATTGACAAAAAAATTCAGGAAAAAGTCGGAATTTAAATATTTCACTCAAAATCTGGAAAAGTCAAACTGACAAAAATATGTTTCTTTTTTTTTTTTAGTCGAACTAAAAAAAGAAACGCCTTCTTGTGTAAAACAAAATCGGTTTAATTCTAGTATACAGTATCATGTTAGAATAGCCTCTATGTATTCTAGTCTAACTTCCATATACAGTACACAGGAGATTTGCAGTAAACGGGTCATTTTGGTGTTGGCTGTAATTTTTAAAATTGTGCCAAGGCTGTAGCATATACTAGGATTTTATCGCAAAATCTTTTAAACTTTTTTTTTTTTTAAATAAATGTTTTATTTGGCATTTTGCAATAAAATAAAAGAATAGTAATCAGTCATCTAGCTTAACCATTTATTATGACTATATTCGCCAAAATAACTTATGATATTCATATCATTTAATATTGCTTCTTCCCTCTAAATTTATTTATTATTAATAAATAATACTTTCAAATTTCAAGAATTTTTTAAACTAATTCTAGCGGTATGATGACATAACATGAAATTTAATGCATATATTTTTTGCTTATGTATGCTGCTAAATAAATATAGAATACCAGAATTTATTTAAAAATATCATTGAATAGATTTCTTTCTTTCGTTTAGTTGCAAAATGTCTGCAAAAAATACATTTTTTAATCCACATTGGCCAAATTCTAATTTCAATCTTCAGTGGAGAAAACAACTTCTATTATAGTTATAATAGTGATGCTTTGGGGATCATATATATATATATAGAGAGAGAGAAGTATGTAATTGGCAAATTTTTGTGTTTCAAGTGGTACCATAATTAATTTACCTATTAGCACAGCCAAAGTGCATTACGTGAATACACTAGAATTTTTTTAAAACACAGCTGGAAAAGTCGGGGAATTTCATTCTCCTGTTTGAGTGGCAACCCTGAATTTGGTATATAGGACTGCTATAACATATAATTTTGCACCTTCCTTTTTGATTCAAATTGGCTGCACTAAAAGTATATAAATATATAATACAGGCCGATTCAAAATTTATCATTCAAATTTCATGGGGTGGTAAGGAAGATATTAGGAAACCAATTTCATGTAAGAAAGTATGTATGCAAGGGCACTGTGTGCACCCAACCAGTGTACAGCTCCCCCGACCACTTCCGCTGTCATGAGTGTACAGGCTGACTTACTAGTGATAAGATGGATCGTTTCACACATCAAGAGCAGTGGATATGAAGTTCTGAAAGCAGCAAACGGACTAGGCAAGTTTACGAACACCGATATTCCAACAGAAGAATACAGCAGAATAAAATGTTTACATGTGTGCATGGCAGTCTTTGCTAACATAGTTCACTGCATAGTAACATATAGGATATGGGGAGAAGATGACTGACATGGACTATTAACATCGCAGAACAAGTCGTACAGTCCAAAGATAATCCAAATATCAGCACACAAGCTATTGCTCAGCAGTGTGGCAGATACTGCATGAGATGTGCAAAGGGTGCAGGTAATGGCATCCTATCGATTATCCAAAGCATGTGGAATTTGCATAATGGTTCATGCTGAAAGGTGCTCCAGTTTTCCAGCTTCTATTCTTTTTACAGATGAAACTTCATTCACTCATGAAGGTGTGTTCGGTATACATAATTCACATGTTTGACAACATGCCTGGTACGAGAAGTCACGCTGCACAACATTGTTTTGCCATAAATATGTGGGCTTGTATCATTGGTGACTGTTTGTTGGGACCTTACTTGTGACCGCCTCGATTGGATGGCTGGAAATGCATAATCTTTTTTTGAGACAGTGTTTTTTAGCACTGTCCCTACGCATATCTGCCGAGAAATATGGTACCAGCATGACGGAGCTCCAGCTCATAGCACAGGGATGGGCAAATGTTTTCGTTCGCGGGCCAAAAATCGAAAAAAAAAGTTCGGCGGGCCAAGGTAAATTTTCTTAAAATTTAAAAACATATACAAGTATTACAATTTAAATACGTTAATGAGAAGAATGAAATTGCGCTTTCATTTTTAAAAGTTTCTTACATTGAGGTTCGAAGTGAGATGTACTGATTCTAAGGAACGAGGCTAACTGCTCATCTGTTACTCTACTTCTTAAATAATTCTTTCTAAGGTTCATTGTTGAAAACACTTGTTCACATATATCAGATGAAGCAAATATAGCACTGATTTTCTGGGCGTGAGATATTAAATTCGGGAAACACACTTTCGATAATGATGTTATATTCTTTGAAGACTGCTACAGCTTCATTGCAGATGAGACACACTGGTTTATCTTTTACAACTGTAAAAAATATTTCTAGGTCCATTCATCATTAAAAGCACGGCATTCTGAATCAACTTTACGTTTTTTAGTAGACATTTTGAGGTTGAAATATTTTACGAATAACCCAAACAAGCACTAGCTACGCTATACTTTTAACAATTTCAAAACCACTATTCACAATGATGCTATATGTCCGCAATCTTTCCATACGCAATCAATAATACTAGAATTCGCGACAAAAGAAAAGACCGCTGGCTGGAGCTTAAAATGCGCAGTCTGCCAAATGTGAGGTCTGATTCCCTTATATTGGATTAGCATACGTCTTCTCCCCGAAAACCAGATAACGATTCTTAGCGCCAATCTACAGCATAACTACCAAAGCACTTCCGTGTTTAATACTTTACCGATTGAAAGCAGTTTGTGCTTGCTATTTCCGTCGATTTATGTTTTGTAAAACAAAAATAGAGACAGTAAAAAGATCATCAGTACTTTGAACAAAAGGAAGAAAAAAAGTAATATTTAAACAAAGTAGAAAAGGAGATGGAGATATAATATTTAAATATATATTTCTTTTAATTTGCCTCGGACCGGCGAATTAAGATTCTATCCGCGGGCCGGATACAGTCTTCCGACGGGCCGGATTTGGCCCGCGGGCCTTAGTTTGCCCATCCCTGTCATAGCACAATCATTGTGCATGATTACCTGAACCAAACATTCCAAGCTTGATGGATCGGCAGAGGTGGACCAATCGCTTGGCCACCCAGATCACCTGATTTATTAACCATGTATACGAGACACCCATCGACAATGAAATGGACCTTGTTCCACAAATAGTGGCCACTGCAAGAATTGTCCCTGACATGCCAGGCATTTTTGAAAATGTTTGGCAGTCAATGCAATGGCCTGTGATTACTGTGTTTGTGTAAATGATCGCAATTTTGAGCACCTACCATGAACCTTCAGCTTACTTTGTTGGAATAAAGGTCACATTAGTTGTCACATACTGTACATTTGCATACATACATTTGTACTGTTTCCTTGTGTTAACTTCTCCATCTTGTTCATGTAGATGATGTTTGCAGACATACTTTCCTACCTCCCCACAAAATCTGAACAATAAATTTTGAATCACCCTGTATATATATACCCACTCTGTTACTCGGCTCGGTGGGGTTCCCCCCCCCCCATTCTTATGTTTGTAAATTGTGCATTTTTTCCAAGCTCGAGCGATTGACTTATGTTGTTCTTATATTCCAGTTAAGGTTTTATTCCTTTAGTTAGTACAGCTAAGGCTAATAGAGCAGCTATATTTGTTTACAATTGGAACTTGGCAGAAAAGTCAGTTTCTGCACCTTCAGTGTCTTTTTGCTGAGTGGTACCAAAAGTAAACTTTTGTGCTCCAAAAAGTCTTCTTGCTCCCTAGCGAAATTGCTTGCTTGTTTTTTGTGCGGAAACTCTTAATTTTAATTGAAGAAAAATTTAACCTTTTTAATTGTATTGTGTGTGTTATGTTTTTCCATATTTTTCATTTTTAATGATGTTTTGAGTTTTTGTGTACTTTTGCCTTGCCACAAAGTGAGAACTAAATTAATTGAATGAAAATTTATCTCTAATGAAATTTGACGAAAAGGTTAAATAAAATGCAGCAAAAAATGTGTATAATTTTATAGGCCATACAAGGAAGTCGTGGTATCCAGATCAGATTTTTTCAATAGTGAGCATTAGCTTCACTTTAAGAACTACATTAAGAACCTACATCCAGAATTAGCGGTTTCGGAGGATGAAAGTTTTAGAGAGGGAAATACTCCTTTGCACCTTCCCTCCTGCTCATGAAAATTTAGAAGGTGAAAATGATGATCGGTCATAAAAATATTTGCCAAATGCTTCCAGAATCGCACAGGTAACATGGAATAAAAGGCAGAATATTGTTAAATCCATTCCCTAATTTTCTGAGATTATGGACCACTGAAGAAATGGATGATCGAAAGCCCATTTTAATTGCATTTTAGAAAGTAGTTTTTAAAGTAATTTATATGCAACCCAAAAAACAGCAATATCGCAAAATAATTTTAAAATGAGTATATCTTTAAAATTTCCGATACACAGTTCATGTGCTTTGATAAAAAGTTTTTTTTTTTCCCATAGTGTTGTCATTGCTTGCTTTTAAATTGTTTTTACAAAATATGAAATAGATAATAAAACAAATTTGGGCTTCCAGATGCGCTTATTTGGGTGAAAACGTAAGTTATTCAAAATTGGGTGGCTCTAGGTACCATTGTTTTATCACATTTGGAGAAATATACATACATTTATGCAGGTTTTTCATTATTTAATATCTTTAAATATAATACATAGCTGCAATATTTGGTGGCAACAGTTTGAAAAGTGATTCACTTTTAATGTTTCCAACGCAAAATGAAAACAATAGTACTTCACGCACAAAAGCCCCTTTGGACTAAAAAAAACTTTCCAAAATGCTGATAAAATGCCTTAAGTTTCAAAAACGTGTGATGGATTCATAGTGTGACCAACATCCACAGATAAATGGACAAATGTGGATTTTTTTTCAATTCATATATTATTTTGTCTGTAGGGATAACAATCGATTTCTAGTTTTTTAGTTAAAATGTATACAATATCAATCTCATCAAAGGCTTTAAGATATAAGTGTAAGCCATTATATGTACAGAACTTTTGCGAACAGATTTTATGAATTTTAAAGTCCCGTACAGGAATATAATGAACAATAAAATCTGGATGGCTAAAAATGTATATACACTGAATGGAAAGTATTAAAAATGGCTCGATAGATTTCATGATGACACAGTAACATCATAACCTTAAAATTGTTTCACAGTAACATCATAACTCCGAAGGAAGAAGCCCTTCTGTTTCACACTAACATATTTTTTTAAATATGTTAGTTCAAAATTTTCAGATACCAAAATTTTGAAATCAAATGTGGAATAGAAAAACTGAGTGAATTTTTAATATGATTGTTCAATTTTCAGACATAATCTTAATTTAAATTTTGAAAATATCGCTCAAACATCGTTCACAAAATTGAAACTTGATATCTTATCAGGAAGTACGTTAAAAGTTGGTGACTAACTTCCAAGCACAGTGACAAACATTATGGATGAACTAAAGAGCTTATAAGAGATACTTAAAATTATGCATCTCATAATCTTTATTTCAAATCATTTAAAACATTAAATATAAGAGGAAATGTTTACCTTAATTATTTATTATACATTTTAGCACTTGCACACTATCAGTCAATTATAGAATAATATACAAAAGCAAAGTGAATATATATTGCACTTTAGATATACATAGAAAATTTCAATACTGCATCACTTCTCTTAAATACCAAGTTAAATTCAGTACTATTACAAAATGACTACACAATAACACTAATACTCTACCACATAAATATGAAGAATATATAGAACTTTAATACAGGAATTAAGACATTCCCAAATGTGCATCACAAATAAATATACATGTATGTGAGAAACAAGGCCTCCAGGTTTGAAAATAAAATAAGTGTGCACTGCCTTTCACTCCTACCATTATCATATGAATATTTAAAAAAAATAAATAAATAACATTTCAAGCAAATTCTTAGAACATTTATCTTCTCAATCCAGAAACTAATAAAACAATACTGCAGTGCATATTCTGGACTGAAATGGCTAAGGTGTAAGCTAATAGCTTTATAAAGTAAACAATTTAAGAAAGCAGAATACTCCTATGTCTAAGAGGGAATTCATGGGTATCCACTGTATCATGATAGTCTTTTCCCCCCATCCCTGCTTGGAATGGACTGTGTAATAATCATCAATCACACAGAGACTTTCTGCTTAAACTCCATGCCAGTTTTAGTAAAAAATATGGAATAATTAAAAGTGGAATCTAGTGATTTTGTATTCCTTTTTTTCTTACAATCAGTATCTTGAAAGGTCATTCAAATCGAAAGATTTTAAATGCTTTGATCTCACAAAGTCACAATACCATGTCACCTTATCCAAGAATTGTTATCTCAAGTCAAACAATGTAAGAACCAATATTGAAAATCGTTTTCAAAATCAATTCTTGATTTTTGAAACAATGTCATGACCCAGGTGTTGTATATAAAAAATGCCAACTAGGAACCTGGAAGAAAACTGACTTGATGAAGAACCATGGAAGATAAGAGGTTCAAGCTTAAGAATGGAACCTTTCAGCTTTATTCCTTCTCTTTCTTATATAAAAGAAAGTAACAGCAAAACTGGAGACCACAAGGGAAACAATTCAGTAGCATTAAACCATGGTAATTTAAAATGTTTATAAATATTTCAGGTCTCATAATTTGTCACTTTAATTCAAAATACCCATTAACTAAATAGTGCCCATTACTGGCCCATTTACTTAAACTGAATACTTCTAAATACTATGATAATAACGACAGACAACTTACACTGGTTATATTACAATATTGAAATGATTTTATACCGTAGTTAAATATTTAGCATTCTATGAAACTCCAGTCAAAGAAAAGATAAATATTTTATTTTTGAAAGGGAGTTAGTTGTATTAGCAGTTGCTGGATATTAAACCATACAAGACACAGGGCAATATTGGAGACATGAATTAACTTGGTATGAATCGGAAATAATAAAACTGTGGCAATTTAAAATGCTTACAAATACTTTGTCAATTTTAGCCACTTTAACTCAAAATACCGATTACTGCAGTGGTATTAAACTCATGAATATATTTTAATATGTATTTTTTCAAATTTGATGCCTGTAATTTTAGAGATAAATATGCAGATTGAGCTTTGTTACTGTATGCCAGGCTATGTGATTAGGGTAAAGTGGGAGACTATTCCATGTTGGTACAGTCAGTGAATTTAGTTTGCCAGCCAGCAGGGCTTCAGCATTCTAAAGTTTCCTATTTCTGGTTTAGGTTAAAACTAACTTGTTTAATGCTTTATTCACCATAATGAAATTACTTTAAATAACTGTCAAATTGAAATATAATATTTAGCTATTTGAATTACAAAGTATATACGAAAGAAATTTCTTTAGATTTCGGATTGAAAATAAATGTAAATTTTTCCCCTTTGTATTGTTTATATGTATGCTTTGATATATATTTAGTAAGTGAAATTTAAAATTTTATTAAATTCTAGTGTCTATGACTGGTCCCTTTACACTTCTAAAGACTATGATAATATAACCACAGATAAACCTACAATAGTTATATTACAGTATTTAAATTGAATTTTATATTGTAGTTAAATATTTAGCTTTCATAAAATTCTAGCTAAAGAAAAGATGAACATTTTACATATTTCTGAAAGGAAGTTGTGTTGCCAATTATTGTCACAAGAAAATTTATGGGGAAAATGTTTTTAAATTTAATAAGTTTTATATGTTAATGTAGTTCTGTATAGACTTAACTATGTTTTGTTTTAAGCAGAGAAAATATTTAAATACATATTTATGCATATAGGTAATATTAAAATTAGTGAAATAAAGATATCAATTTTTCACTTAACTGAGATAAGTGAAAAATTTGACACAAATATCTAATTTAAAAAAAAAACTGCCAATTTCATTGGAAACAAATATGTTTCTTTTCATATAGTGTTAATTTAGAATTTCACTTAAGTCACTGTTTATTCATCACTTCAATAAAAATTGCAGTACTAATAACCATGTTTGCTTTCTTCTATGCAGATTTCTCGCATTTTTCAAGTATTAAATGCATACATAAATGGTCTGTTTATATTTTAAATCTTATGTTACTAAGGTAGCTATCTTTTGCATGTAATATCTTGTAAATCTGGAATATTGAAACAGTGATTAAAAGTATTTTTGAGGTAAAAACCAAATTTCTTACTTATAACAGTTATTATGTGCCTTCAACTACATTTTCTAAAATTATGTTAAATTGCATGCATTGATGAAAGCTTTCAATTCAAAAAATATGCTGCAATATAATTACAACATTCACATAAGTTTAGAATTAAAGTCAGACCCTAATCAAAAGAATGCCAAAGAAATTATTGGAATTTATTAAATCGAGGAAGGTCTTAATTCAATTTTAGCAAGAATTTATTATAAAATGTTTGTTTATACTAGCCTATTATTGAATTCTTAAATGTTTTATCACACAACAAAAATGCTGTTTCCAAGACTTTTTTTTGGGGGGAGGACTTTAATTGTGGGACAGTTTTCCATTGACTGTATGCATTTCAGACACCCACCTATTGAAAGCAAACATTAAATTGAATGCATTTAAAGCTGAATTTGAACTACATTTTATAGCTCAAATCCTTATATTTTTCATGGATTAGCAACTAATGATAACATGTTTCAATATGTCAGTTTCTCTACTTCAAGTATTTTTTTTTCACTAAATCAAGTACTGATATTATCCCTATGATTTTAATATAATCAATATATGACAATTACTGAAATTTTGTATTCTAAAGCTTATAATAATAGAGTATTATCATAAGCTTTAGAATACAAAGTTAGGCATGCACAGAATAAAATTTACTGTTGTGTGGATGTTTCTGAGAATACTATCGCTAAGCTAAACACCATTCAAATGAACATTACTCTCACCCTATGTCTATTATATTCAACTACTACTTATATAAAAATTCCCAATTTTTTATTCCATTAAAAAAAAAACTTTTGCTGTTAGAATTGTTATGAAATTGAAATACCAAGTATAAATAGAAATGCTTGTTGATGAATAAAAATGTGTTTTGTTCATTTTAAGTCGGCTAATAAAATAAAATTATAGATCTATAAAATTGTTCTGCAACATGAATTCTCTACTGCTGAATTCATTACATGTTCTATAAATTGTATACCCCAGCATACTGAAACTCTACATACTGTACAATTTATTGATGCTTAATTATACATGGAATATTTAAATCAGTGACCAGCTGTCTCTTAACCAGAATGAATTTTACACTGATTTACCATAGGAGTATACAGTATGCTCATAAAGTCCTTATGTGGCCTTTTATTTTTTACAAAATTTATTTTGAAAATTAAAAAATGCCATGACATGAATAATTTTCTTATTTAACCAATTAGCAGTTCACAAAATTTAGGGGATGGGAGATCCCCAAGAGGTGTATTATTTTGGCTCAAAATTATGTATGGGTATAATAGATATATATATATATATGTGTAGAATTATCATTACCCTTTTAATGTTTTTGCCCCCACATATTTCAACTTAGTATATGTTTTTAAATGAGATACAATGCAAAGTCCTGCATTACAGTCCTAGCAATAATATTTTGTTTCTTTCCAGTCATTGCTATTGTCAAACATACAACTTCAGTTCATACTAAGAATGCAAACTACATAAAATAAAACTGGAAAGCTCAGTTATTAATTTTTCCTACAAAGCTAATAAAAATATAATAATTTCTTCAAAGCTTATCTAAAAGAAACTTCAATGAACTTTAATATACAATACCCAAATGAAAACCTGCACTTCAGAACGAAAGCAAAAACCCTGAATGTGTTTGTTCTATAGATCAGTAATGCCATCTATGAATCAAAAAGTGAACTAGAACAAATTATACATGATAATGAGAAACGTGAGCTTTGAAAGTGTGATGCCTGCGCCAGATATGGGCAAATCACGCTGCGTGCAAAGAGTGTTACCCATACAATGGATAAAACTGCTAAGTGGTTAAACCATTTTTGTAACTAAAAGTATATCTTCGACTAACAGTTAAAAAAATAAAAGCCACATGAGGAATTTTTTGGCAAGTACACTGAACAGTGAAACAATAAACCCTTAATTTGTTTTCAGACAAAGTTACAGAATTTAAAACTTTGAATAAGCACTAAGTGTTCCTCATAAACTTAGGTGCCAAATGGTTTTACCAATCTTGCATAATTGATTTAATCTTTCTTGATGACTAATCAATGTTCATCTTAGTTTCCTTATTAACAGTGAAAGGCCTAATGATAATAAAACTATATGAAATTAAAGCTTCTCTAAACATGATCCATGTTTCATACTGGATGTATACTGTATATCAGAGGCAAAAAAAATCATTTATATATTTTTTTCCCCATTAGTATGTTTCAAGACATGAAACAGTTCCTGAATAATGGATTTATAGAGAAGGATATCTGTATGGTTAACCCAATAAGTTTTCAAGGACTTAATAATAAATGATATTAAAAAAAAAGTTGTACACTCATCAAAGCCATAATTTTTTGTGAGCAGATTACAAAAACAATCTATAAAGTCACTGAACAGCAATGGAAAAGGAATGTTTTTAGCAAGCTGGAAAACTGGTGCAACAAGAAAGATAAGTGTCTTTCCAATATCAGGAATACAAGCACTATTACAGTAAAACTATTTCGAAAGTATGTAGATGCAGTTTTACAGTTTAATCATACAGGGCGATCAGCGAATAAGTCCTGATTTCAAAATTAAATATCTCTACAACAAAGATCGATAGAATTATGCGGTAAACTGTACCTTTATTAGCAAAACTGTAAAAATGGTGACTTAATGGTCTTTATAAATATATTGTATTAACACTGAAGATAATATAATTTATAAAAAACTATCTGAAAGTTGGGAGAAAAAATATGTCAAAAATGTCTTAGACTATGTAAATTTCTCTAAAAGAATGTGAAGATATTTAATGCAAATGTTCAACATGATTAATTGCACAACTAATAATTGAAAACCCATCTTTGTGCTTTCAAACACATTAACTCGTATTGTTGTCATCAAAGGCACTATTGGAAATACTAAAATATGTAGCGCAGAAAATTATATCCCAAGTAAATAAAACTGAAATTTAATGATACTGTACAGAACATAGATAAGACACCTCCACAAATGAATACAAATAGTAAATTTTGTCTTTCTAAATGAAGAAGTGACTCATTCAGAATGACAAAAGAAAAAGTCTCATGATTCATTGTACTAGATATATTCCTATTTTAAATAGATGATGGTAGACATTTATCATAACCTTTTCAGAGTTCTTTTCTTTTCCTTTAAAAGTTTGAGATTTTTCTTCTCCACATTGAATTTGTTCTTGTCACCTGCATGTTTTTTTGCAGTGGGGCCATCACCTTTTGATGCACTAGATCCGGTAGATGATTGAGGATCTTCCTCCAAACCTTCTTTGGGGCTTTTGGGTGGTCGAGCATGGATTTCCGTCATCATGCGAGCTCTTTCACAATAATCGTCATATCGTTCAAGAAGCATCTTTCCAGCTTCTTCGTTCAAGGCAGATTCTGGATTTGGCACAATCAGTAGACATTTTATGGTCTAATAATAATTTGAAATAAATAAATAAATAATAATAAAGCATATTTTCTAATGGCATTAAAAAATTTACATATACAAAATTATAGTTACTACTTACTAGTTCGCAAATACCATCAAAACTAAAATTATTTGAATTATCAGCTAGGACTTGAGCATCATGTGTTATTATAATATATAAGCTTTAAAGACTAGTCAAAATGTAAAACAAGGAATGGAAATAATCAGATTTCATAATACAATATTTGTGCCGAAATTGCACAAGTACTGGAATACACAAAGGGTATAAATAACAAATAAATAAGAAAAGTTAAGAGAAAGATTTGAATCATTCAGTGGTTTACAACAGGTGGTGATGGGAGGCAAGACCACCCACAGTAATACAATATTCACTTTCGCGCAGCTCCCAGTTAATAAACCGACCATTTGAGAATTATTTACTCAGAATTTGAGCAGTTGCTGTTTACATTTACAACTCACAAGATAAAATGCATACTGGTCAGCTCTGCTTACAACTCGAAATCTACACTGGGAATGATGATTTACACTAATGGACTGCTCTCAACAGTGCCCTCCAACACTTTAATGCACCATTTACAGTCACATTCTATTACAAAATCTGCTTATTTCAGTCCCTCACCCTCCATATTCATGTAATTTATTTGTTACGTTTTGCAAAAGATTTTCAATAACATTTAAATTTTTTAGAATCACCCTGCATATTCATGTAATTAATTTCTTACTTTTTGCAAGAAATTTCCAACAACATTTAAATTCTTAAAAAAATTTATCAATAAACAATCATAAAGTATACTAGTAGCAATATGTTAATACATAAAGTCGGATGGAAAGTAAATAAATTACTTAAAACTTGGAAAATAGGTACAGAATGATTCAGAACTCATCGGACCGAGCTTATATGCTGTGGTGGTTAGATTCTAAATGGAAATTCAATTTACTTTAGAAGCCTATATTTTGCTGCCAAAACTTTCATACACATTGTGGTCTCTCTTTACCCTTCATTTCTTTCGAGGTAAAACTCTAAATAACCGTCATTATATTTACAATATTTTCGCTTCTTCACAGTCTTGCCATAGACATATGTTTATCTTTATATGTACTATTACGTTTATTACTGTTCAAAAATTGGTCCATCATCACAGGACACAAGTACATCTTCAAGACACAAAACTATTTATCAGAGACAACAAGTAATGTAACACTATACTACATGAACTAATTTATATCACCGATTTTTTTATATGAAGCACTGAGCTTAATTTCACTAAACCTAGATTATAAACTGACTGACTGAATGAAGCAAGCAAAGCTTACTTATATGCTTTCTGCAAGATCTTACAGAACAGTCCAAGTCTATCACAAGGGTTTACGCACCTGGACTTATCTATACTACCAATCAATCTAAGTTGAGAACACTGGATATAATAGAAACTATGTGCATCCACCAGCAAATATAGTTCTACCAATTCGAAATATATTTTGAAAATTACACTATGAAATATAAATCTTGTTGAGTGAAAAGAATGGAATGAAAAAATATGTCAAACAACAGATTACATTGAATCCACCTTTTTATTTAAAAGTTTGCTAATATCATGTCAATCATTTGATGACCAGTAGGACAACACTCCCTTTTATGGCATTATTGATGAAACTACAAATTTCAGCAAACACGATCCTGCCCCATTCTCAAAGAGTAAAGCAATTAAAGCATTCATTAATTCACTGACCTGGAGGAGAAAGCAATTTGTTACGGCATCTGCATTATCATTATAAATGTTTTTGTTATATTACGGAATCATTTTCCTAACAAGTCTGGTCATGAAACTGTTACTTTTCCTTCTGATATAACTGATGTTTCTGTGACAAGCATAAATCACATAAAATCTGACCAGAAAGAAAATTGTGGATTTTCGACTCCAGGGGGAAAACGACCTCTGAAAGTCGGAACATATAAAACTGAATCAAATAATAAACAATATAAAGAAAAGTTCATGGAACAAGCCATGAAAAGGACGTTCTAGTTTTGTACATGTTCTCAGGTTACAGTGTTGTGAGGTATAGCACGATCATATAACTCGATCAAGAAGGCACAGCATTGGTGACTCATCTTCACAAGAATATTCTGTGCCGGAGACTTTATTTTTTACACAGAATCAGGTAAAATCAAACCACATTAAAAAAATCTAGATATTTTTAGCTTTTACTATATTTCACAGCATCCCTGCAAGGAGGCTGACACCATGGAGCACAGTTTGGGAACCACTGGGTTAAGTAATAAAAAAATGAGCAATTTGTAAAAGAAAGGAAAAACCAAATTACCTGGATTACAAAACCAAACGGATCTCCAAATATTATCCGCCAAAAAAATAAAGTAAAGTTTTAATTTGCTTCAGTGTAATGAATGGAAAAGGTTGTAGTGCTTAATACCAATTTTCAATTTTTAAATTCAGGAACCGAAAAAGTTGTAGTGATTAAAGTAAAAATATTTTTTAAAAACACAACTGTAATGAGGAAACGAAGCGTATAGTATTAAAACTGTGACGATAGAGCAGTGTCTAGTAAAACATGAGCAAAGTTGAGAGCAATCTTAGAGAATGCAAATGAGGAATTAAGCAAAAACATTGCCGCCCAAACGGTACAGTGGATAGGGAAGCCTACCGCAATGACAATAACAGCAAAAATGTTACAAATAATAGAAAACCTAAATAAGAAAAAAAGGCAGAAAATGATAAAAGTTGTTCGATGTTGCAGAAGATACTTTCTCAAGAACTTTCTTAAGACTTGGAAAATGAAGTAAGCCCTTTTGTTAATAAAAGATATATTACTAGACAGTCTAATCTAAATTAAAACTTATGTAAGAATTTTGTCAAAAATGCCTAATTCAACTCTGTGAAAGGCTATACCTAAACCATTATGGCAGTATAGTTCTTCAGTGTGTTAAGGACATTGAAACTATACTGCCATAATGGTTTAAATATAGCCTTTCATGAAAAACAGCAGTTGGTAGCAAAAACAATTTTGATTACAACTGTAGTTTAACTAACTGTTTTATGATGAAACTAGCCGCTGCGCGGCCAGCCTTCATCTGGCTTTTAAGTGTACCGGAAAAATGCCTAAAGAGAACACCAAACATTAAATTTGAAAACTGCACAGAATTTTACCCTGCATAACAATTTTATCAAAAAAGAAACAAAGAACAACGTTAAAAAAATTCAGTTAAAAATGCATTACATATAAAAAGCATACAATGAAATAAGCAATATCCCTTAATACAAATATTAATCATCCTAATAAATAAATTAACCAACTTCCTGCTGCCTTCTCTAGACAAACGTCCAGTATCCAAGAGAAACATTAAATTTAAAAACAGCACAGAATTATCGCCCTCATTTTTCCGTGCTGATATCAGCAACAATGGCTGTGTGCCATTGTTGTTCATATAATGAGAGAAAATTATCAATTTGATACTATTTCATCTTGTCTAGATGCATCTTGTGTACCAGATTTCATAGGCCTGGGTCTATTAGCTTACGCGCAGTACGAACGAAAGACACCTACACACACAGAAAGACTCGCCCTTTTAAATATAGATCTATAAATTAATTAAACAATTTACCTTTGCAAAAAGAAACAATCTTTCAATTTCTTAAACTGTTCAATAGAGTAAAATCTCGCTTTGCTATAGCCCATTGTCTTAAAAGGACGCGATTTCGTCACAAAACACAAAATAAAAAAAATAAAAAAAAAAAAATAAAAAATTCTATTTCGAAAAACTCGCTTCGAGGTGCACTGGCTCATGCAAAAAAATCATTCAAAACGTTTCAATATCTTACAGTGAAATAAGCAAAAAATAACATGAAAGAAACTCAAAAAACAAAACATTTCGCGCAGAATTTTACTCTGCAGAACAACTTTATCAAAAAAGAAATCAATAAAAATGTATTATATATATAAAAAATGACAATGAAATATGCAGTATCCCTTAATACAAATATTACTTATCCTAATAAATAAATTAACCAACTTCCCTTTGCAAAATCTTAAGAACTCAAATGGTATAAACAGATTAAGAACTTAAACAGATTAAAAAATATCATGCAAAACTTTTTTATAATTAAAATTATATATAATTAAAACATAATATTACAATGAAATAAGCAATATCCCTTGATACAAATGTTAATTATCCTAATAAAGTAATTAAACAATTTACCGTTGCAAAAAGAAACAACTTTTTAATTTCTTAAACTTTTCAGTCTCTTAAAAACAGTAACATAAGAAATACGATGAAAAATTGTTGCCAAACCGAAATTTTTAAAAGAATGAAACTATTCAAAATGATGCAATTTCATCAAAAATCTATCAACAACAATAAGAAAGGAAAATTGTTGCCAAAACTACATTTTAAAATATCTGAGATGTGAGAAGTGTATTCGGAAGCTTCATTTAAAAAATTTTAAAAAAATACAAAATATTATTATTTTTCCAAAATTCTTTTTTTAAAAGGAGTCGAAAGGATTAAAGTTCAACGTGTCCAAAAATCAAAGGAAAATAAACAGCACATTTTTTAAAATAAGTTTTTTTAAAAAAAATTCCGCTGAAAAGGTGTTAAGCTCACCTTCCTAAATAAATTCGTATTTAATCGATTTATTGAAATACGAAATTTATTTTAAGTTCGTAAAATAGCTAAGTGTCTACGCTTCACGACGATGTAAAAATGAAATGTATAGAGTGAAATCTCGCTTTCCTGTAGCCCATTATGTCTCAAAATGACGCCATTTGGTCACAAAACATAAAATAAAAAATATTCTAATTCGAATTTCGAAAAAATCGCTTCGAGGTGCACTGGCTCTTGTGTAGATACACCTATGTACCAAATTTCATGGCCCTGGGTCTATTAGCTTACTCGCAACATGAACGAAAGACACACCCACACACACAGACAGACTCTTTGTTTTATTATATGTAGAGATTATGTGGAATTGTATTATCTTTTAGTGTTTTATTAATCTTCTATAAAATTACTGCTGTTATTGCAAATACTTTTATTTCTTTGATTAACAATAGTATTAGCAATAATTTTTCTAGAGATATTGGAATTCCAATTAAATAATTTGTTTTGATACTGAAAAGTTTTCTTTTATCAAATTAATTAATATTGTTCAGATTATAAATTTGTAGATCAAAATAATCTGCCTCGGTTTCATCTTTGTTAGTTTTACTGAGGCATTTAGGATGGATATTTTTTCCTTCAATTTCATTGTAATTATTAATGGCATTTGTGTCACTTATAGACCTGTAGGTAAATTTAAAAAGTTCTAGTTTATGGTAATGGTTATTAATTTACATTTTCCTTAAGAGGAACAGGTTACAGATGTCCAGTTGAATAGTTGGTATCCATAGGAATACTGATAACCTGTAGAAAAATTCTATTTTGATATTTAATCAAATTGTGAAAAAGTGTAAATTTAAGATAAGTCTCATATAACGAAATAAACTAAGTGTTTAATGCTGGGAAATAGGTGATAAGAGCTCAATTAAAATACTGTAAATTTCATTAAGTGGTAAAGTAGCGTATAGGTTCTCAAAATCATAGCAGTTAATACTGTAAATTTGTTGTTTGTTAACGGTTTTTAATAACTTTCTGATTATTGTTGATAATCCAGTTGTTATGAAATCCAATACTACTGGGACTTAATTAATTCTTACTGTTTGTTGGACAGGAAACACATGCTTATCTTAGTGGAATGGTATAATTTACTCAGAGCAGTGTCGTTTGAGAGCTGAAATTTTTTCCCACTTTTAGGTTAACAAATGGATTTCACAATAAAAAAAATTCAGGTTCTTTCAAAGTGATCCACTTATGGAACTAGCTTTTAAGATCGTTAAAAGATATGAAGTATAATTCAGAATGAGCATGCTGTATAGAAAGAAACAAATGGCAATCAGAAGAGGGATGTCTGGTGAATGTGGCAATACCAGTAAGGTAGAGTAAAAATATTATCAAAGTCCCTTCACTCAGTTCGCAACATGTGGTTTGGCATTGTCATGAAGCATCACGTCTCTGAGCATACTGCTGCATTTGTCTTTAAGTATATGATTCAAATTGAGTAAGTATGCTTTGTAACATTCAGCATTCACCATCGGAAATGGTTGCAGCAGCTCACCGACTTGATCCCACCAAATGCACAGCATAATTTTCTTGCCATAAAAGTTTTGACATTGACGTTTATAGTTTGACATGACGCACTGATGATTTCATGCAAAGGTTTTTTTTTTTTTTTGTGTGTGTGTGTGTGTGTGTGTGTGACTTTGCAAACGATTGAGCAACACTTCAAAAACAGTTGAGTATTTCGTAATGTCTCTTTCTGTCAATTCATGTGGTACCCAGTTTCCAAATTTCTGAATCATACCCATTGCTTTTAAATGCTTACAAACATGCATTCATATTTAATGTTTCAGATAACAGCATAAATGTCTGAGATAAATCGTCTGCCAGTAATGACTAACTGTTCACTGTCAAACTTTTTTGGCTACCAGGGCATGTTTAGTAACTTACCTCAAAATCATTACCTTTGAATTGTCAAAACCAATCTCTGTATATTGTTTCCAACATTAGCATGTTTTACATACACTTCCACTAGCAAATGATGACTTTCCGCAACAGATTTCTTGAGATCAAAGCAAAAACACTTCCCGCAAATGCTATTTTGTAGGTATAAAACCAAACATGGTCAAGGCATTAAATAGATATGTTCCTTTCATTCCACTCAAAAGTCATGAACAGATCTTAAATCTTAATGTTTCTACTCTTAAATATGTCTTATGTCACTGTCTACTATTCTGCACTATTACAACTACTGCCCCTTCTGTGTCAACAGCAAGAATTAATTCAAGTTCCTAATAGTTTGCTATTGAATGTCAACATAAACTTTCTGAGAATTTTGATGAAATTCAAATTGATACTTTTTGTGTGTGTGTGAAATGGTTTAAATCTGTTAAGTGCGTTTTCTGGAGTTTTAGATGTCTGGCAAGTAATCTTATTTAGTTCATTGCTAATAATTTCTTGATACTTTTTTACAAATAATGCTAAAACTGTTGCTGGCTTTGTCAATAATGGTAATAATAAATATGTTCTTCAGGTCTTCTTTATTTTTCTGAATTTTCTCATAGTTAAAATTGATGTTACTTATACTTTCGAATTTAAGTTTCTTAATGTTATTTTTAATACCACTGTAAATATTCTTCAAAGGAGTTGAGTGGATAGCCATATTTGCTTTAACACAAGGTGGTAATTTTTTTAAAAGAAATATTCTCACTAGGATTGTAGTAAATCCTCAACTTGATGTCTAATTTCATGAGTTCCTTAAGCTGTTGGCTTAATAATGTAATGTATTAATGTTGTTAATAATGTGCTTGTGATGCTTGTCAATGTATTTCTCAAGGCTCGATTCATGGCAGAAGCAAGGTGGGAAAATAAATAGTTCACCGTTATGGTTAGCAATGATACTATTAATTTTTTGTTGTACTTGAACCCTATTTTGATGTTACAATCATTAATTGGGAAATGTTTCTGGTATTTTTTGAGAATTTTTCTAAAATGAAATTTACAATAGTTAATATTATTAATTTCGGTTTATGGATTCTGTAATTAATGAAATCTTTAGCCAGATCAGTGCAGATTTCATAGTTAGAGGAGGAGTTGTTTAAAATATTATCAAGTGCAAGTAGTACCTTTTTAATGCGAAGGTCAGTTTTTAAATTTCTTTAAATTGAACTATTGAATTTATTAGTAATTTTATTGAATAAGTCGAAAGATGAAGCAAAAGCTTTTTTTTATTTTTTCACTGTCTTGGCCACATCTATTGGTTTGGGTTCTGAAAAAGTGCAGATTTTCATAAATACTGATAAGTTTATGCTGTAAATGAAAGTTAAATGTTTAGTCCATACGGATAAACTGTTTTGAATTTCAGTATGTAACAAGTTTCTTGATTAATTTTTTCTTTAGTGTTGGAAATAATTTCTAAGATTTCAATTTTAATATTGTTAAAATTATGCTGTTTAAAACACTCCAGTTCTGCTGCACAGTATGCATTTTCTTTATTAATTTCTTTATTTAAATATAAAGCATGTTATTCCAGAAACAAATATAAAATAGCATTTAACGGACTGTAAATGAGACTTAAAAGGTATACATTGCATACAAGCACTAATTAAACATTCTTTTATTAGGTTAAAGTTTTGAAAAGATTCCACTGATTATGCTTCTAAATTAAAAAATTTAGCACAAATGTTCAAAATATGCAGATGTAAAATATCGGGTTGGCAACTAAGTAATTGCGGATTTCACTCATAGATGGCTTCAGTTGAATTTTTAGGTTTGCAGACATAGTACAAATGTAAAACACATTTTGTTATTTGATAGTTGGCAATTCAGTTGTGAATCAGTAAAAAAAGTTTTTTGATCGTTTGCGTAGTTTTCGTTTGGCGTTCGTTGAAAAATGGAAAACCAAAAGGAACATTTTCGTCATATTTTGCTATTTTATTTCCGCAAAGGGAAAAACACATCGCAAGCTCATAAAAAGTTATGTGCTGTTTATGGTGACGAAGCCTTAAAAGAACGGCAGTGTCAAAATTGGTTTGCCAAATTTCGTTCTGGTGATTTTTCACTCAAAGATGAAAAACGCTCTGGTCGTCCAGTTGAAGTTGATGACGACCTAATCAAAGCAATAATCGATTCGGATCGTCACAGTACAACACGTGAGATTGCAGAGAAGCTTCATGTATCACATACATGCATTGAAAATCACTTAAAACAACTTGGCTATGTTCAAAAACTCGATACATGGGTTCCTCACGAACTGAAAGAAACGCATTTAACGCAACGCATTAACAGCTGCGATTTGCTAAAGAAACGTAATGAAAATGATCCATTTTTAAAACGACTGATAACTGGCGATGAAAAATGGGTTGTTTACAACAATATCAAGCGGAAAAGATCGTGGAGCAGGCCAGGTGAACCAACTCAAACAACATCAAAAGCTGATATTCATCAAAAGAAGGTTTTGTTATCAGTTTGGTGGGATTACAAAGGAATTGTCTACTTTGAACTCTTACCACCCAACCGAACGATCAATTCTGATGTCTACATTGAACAACTAACGAAATTAAACAATGCAGTTGAAGAAAAGCAGCCCGAATTGACAAATCGAAAAGGTGTTGTATTTCATCATGACAATGCAAGGCCACACACATCTTAGGTCACTCGGCAAAAATTATTGGAGCTTGGTTGGGGATGTTTTGCCACATCCACCATATAGTCCTGACTTTGCACCATCTGATTACTTTTTGTTTCAATCTTTACAAAACTCCTTGAATGGTAAAAATTTCAATAATGATGATGATGTCAAATCGTACCTGATTCAGTTTTTTGCTAATAAAACCAGAAGTTTTATGAAGGTGGGATTATGATGCTGCCTGAAAAATGGCAAAAGGTCATTGATCAAAATGGGCAATACATTACAGAATAAAGTTATTTAGTTCCATGAAAAAATTGTCTTTTTCTAAAAAAAAATCCGCAATTACTTAGTTGCCAACCGAATAGATTCCGCATCAAGTTCATTAAAAATATTCCTAATTACAATAACTGGTATTTTTCCATTGTACAGGCACCACTAAAAACATTGATAACATGCCAAAGATAACAACAATGTGATCAGCTGAGCCATCTTGGTTTTATGAGTGAAACTGAACCAAATATTCACATTGTGGTTTGCAGCCTTTTTTAGAACTGCACGAATCCATAATTTGATAGATGACTTTCTTCATATACATTATTTGACTAAAAGCATATTTTTTTAAACAGCAAGGGGGAAAAAATCAGTTTCACAATCTGGGAGTTACTTGAAGATGAGAAGTAGGAAGTGGAATTCTGACGGTATAAAGAGATTCTTCCTAGGCAAAGATTTCTTAAAAATAACCACGATAATAAAAACCAATAATGATTCACCCAAATGATGCTGCAACCTTAGATCTTGCTCAGAAAAAAAAAAAAAGTGTCAGATCTCACAATTGGTTTGAAGGATCATACTGAAATTTCATTACAGTATTAAATTATCTACTCGGTGCCAATAACTGACATCAGTTGTGTTTTGTAATATGCAATCAAAAATGAACCACAATAGTCGTCGACTGGAATGATTATACGAGGAAGCTTTATGCCTATGCCTTGTTACGTACATCTGAAGTTAAATTGGTGGAAGTGACAGCAGGGTTCGTACACATTTCTGCGCATGGAAATTAAGTACTTTTAAGGACCATTAATGAAAAAAATTAAGGACCTATGAACAAATGGAAACTGAATAAATTCAATTAAAAATATTATCTATGCCTGAACTTCATTTTTGTAATACCATCCTAAAAAGAAAATAGATCCGTAAGTAGGATGAATAATTATTAAACGTGAATTAATTAACAAAATTATTAATAAGTTTGAGAATAAACTCAATTTATAAAATGTATCAAGCAGCATTAAATATTTTACATTTATAATAGTTGGGCATATTTGAAAGAAAATAAGTGACATTTTATTTATGTTTTGCTAACAGCTAGTTTTATGATTTTTTTTAATGCTTCATTTTTGTCACATACTTGTTCAGTCTAGAGGTTTAGTAAATAGCTAGTAGATTTTATGTCAAGCGGCATAGATTAAAATTAGAAGTAGGTCGTACTCAGCATGATTCATAAAAGATCGTCCTGCCATCGCTGCTGCTTGCCTAGAGAAAGACCTGCTGATTAGAACTAACCTAAAAGGCCTGATGTAGGCACAGTCAAAGAATATGTACTGTTAAGAAGGAAAACTTCGCAGAAGCAGAAGCTTTTCTTTGTAGCGACGTTGCAGACAAAGTGGTTTACATTACGTCTATGGAGCCTTTCCTTCTTTACACAGAGGTTCTTTGGCACAGTTGGCAAGATTTGAAGTTAGCTGGGTTCTGTCTGTCACAGTTAGTGTCATAGCTTCGTGTAGGTCCAATAAACTACTAAAGCACCACAGGTGGTAAGTTGTTTTGTATTGTTTTAAGTCTCACTAGATGCAAAGAATAAGTTTTATGTGATTTTTTACATTTTTGTGTTTTATCTTATGGCCACGGTAAGGATTAATGAAAGGCAATAACTCACTTTAATATGCAGAGGTAATTTTTAAGGATAAGCAGTTAGTTATAAATAATTAAAGTAGGTAGTTAGATAACTTTAGTCATTATGGATTTACATAGCCAATATGAAATTCATTTATTTTTTTAATAATATTTGTTAAAAAAGCCCTATTAAAATCACAATCTAATAAAATTTCAAAGTTTAAAGTACATGTAATTTATGACATTGATTCTTAAACGATATTAGGAAAACTACACATTAAAAGCTACAAAACATTCATGTTTTGTAACAACAAAACTCAACAAAATATTTATGCATCTAATTTGAAGCCTTCCCAGACATTTTGACTAATTTAAATCAATTTCTTCTCTTTAAGCCTGTTTTCTAACAATCAGAAAATTGTCTCAATATGCAAATCAGTGTTCTCTCTAGTTTCTGCATGCTTTATCTCCTAACTTGTCAACCTCTCTACAATATAGTTATGAGGCTTTACTTGATCTGGTAAAAGTTAAATAGTCGAAAACCTCCTGACAGACGTGAAGCAAATTATCGCTATGTCTGAAAGTAACTACAGTGTCAGACACAGGTTGAAATAAGCCTCTTATTTAAAAAGAACTTAGAACATAAAGGCATGTTCTGATGCTAACAAAATTAGTTGCAGCTCATGGTGATGTAATTAAACAAGAACAGTCAAATTTCAAACTAAAAATGTTTAGTGATCAAAGACTATACAATTTAGTTTTAATTTAAGCTGGCTCAGTAACTCTATCATAGGAGGAAATAGAAATGGGAAACTATACTAAACAACTGGGTAATTTATATAATAATAACTGTACATATCTTTGAATAATAATTTTCTTTATGTATTCAGTTTCTTTCTTCAACACATTTCCTTTTAATTTTAGAATTTTTGGATTTAATTAAGGATTTCTGTTATTCTAAAAAAACTAAACGCATATAGAAAAAGCTGCTAACTTTATTTCTTTAGCAATATCAAAATTGAGAAAAAATATGAAATATATATGGTAAGGGTTGGTTATAGAGCTGATGTGGCAGAAATTTTAGAATTTAGTAACAAACTAAGCAACAAAATCTAGAAATGTCATAACTTTTAGAATTTAGAGCAGGCACTGGAAGCAGAATTTAGAAAGGCACTAGGCAACAGAATTTAAGATTCACAGAGATTGCATCAGGTGGAAATATGCCTAGCGCCAGTTTTGTATGATGCATTAAGGCGTATTATATGAATCTTTTAAATTGTCAGTTTTCAATTTCTTTATTAATAAAAAAATACATTTCTATAACGCCTGTCCATGTGATAAGATTAGAAGCATTCCTGATATTTTCCATGCTTGTGTCCAATGAAAAGTAGAGAAAATAAAGGGAAGATAAACATGTTAAGAAAAAGATTCTAGTATCAGAAGTAAAACATTCAAATATTATGTTTTCATTGTTCTTCAAGGCGTTCTCGAAAAAGTAAGAAATTCATCACAAACTTTCTGTAAAATACATCCATTATGTGTTAATACCATGGAGACATTTTAAATTTTGTCACATATTACTGGAATCTTCTAGAATCGTGGGTCTATAAATCTTGCCTTCAAAAACTTCCAAGCTGCAGTGTCTAAAATCCTAAAGAAATATGATCCCTACCAATTCTGTAATAGCCAAAAGCCAGAAATATTTTGAAAAAAAGGAAAAGTGTAAAATAAATTTTATAGAGAAAATTGATGCATATTCTGAGATTTCTGAATATTCTCAGACAATTACATGGGATAAACTCTTACTATGAAAAAATTAAAAAGAAATAAAAATAAGACATTTTTAATTAATTACATAGCTAATTTCGCTTTTAGTAAGAACTGTTTCATAAATTGTGTTTTATAGCATTATACCTTGTTTATTTCTCATTCAAAATACTGTATAATAAGTTAAAATGGAACTTTATAATATGACAGCGAAAAATAAAAATATTTTATTATAACGTTATTTTTTAAATATAATTTCAATATATTATCATTATTTTAATGAAATTTATTACTGTTACAATGTACTAAAAAAAATCGTCGAAAAATTCCCAGATCTCGGAATTAAAAATTTTCTATAAAAACTGACCTTAAAATCGCCAAAATGTTGATATGTCGCCAAATTTCGAACCGTTAAATAAAAAATTTCGCATCACCAAAAGCGAAAAGTTGTTTAAAAGATTTTCATTAGAAAAAAAATTAATTTCGAAATGCTTATGCTTCACTTCTTGCTTAGAAACTCGAATATCCCACTATTTATATTAGAAATAAGAACAAATTATAACAATGAACCCATTCACCCATTCAAAAGGTAACCATATATGTCAGTGAATCGCCAAAAATATTCCTCCAAAATGCTAATTCACACTCAAACTGGCAGTCGTAAAAACAGACAGAAATTTCAGATGATTAAAATTAAGGACCTTCTGCTGATTTTGGCTGAAATTAAGGACTTTTAAGGACCAAAAATCGATTCCAAAAAACCTAAGGACTCTTAAGGACCGTACGAACCCTGGACAGAATAGTAGAGGTTGAAGTCTTTTTAAGAGCACAAAGAGCAAATGTTCTTCCTCCACAGTGAGTTTCTAGAAGCCTATGTATGTACAGAAAAAAAGGATGTTTTCTTGTAGCTGCTCTGGATCATTCAGCTAAAGCTTTACTTAGTGCGATTCAAAAAAATATTGCAGACAGTAGTAAAATTTTTTTCTGATTGCAGGAAAGGATACAAAACAGAGGATTTGAAAGAAACAGAATATAATCATCTCGCAGTTAACTGCAGGTACAATTTTTCATACCCAAACAATGAATGTCATACACAAACAGTTGAAAGAACGTAGGGCAGTATAGTTCGACCGTCTCAAACGCAACCCTAGCTGGCATTCTGCCAAAACACATAAGACTTGTTCAAAAAGGATGTTATCACTTGTTGCGACGTGAAAGGTCATGTGAATGTCTTCACTTCTCCAGAAAGAGATATGCTAGAGGGAAAGAAAGTCCCCATCCTTCCACCCTATTTTGAGAATAATTCGGTCCGAATGGCGCATGCGTGTTTTCGCTCATGGTCGCGGATGAGGAGGTCAAACTATACAAAAAGGCGTAATAAATGCCAACAAGGAACCTCACCTTGCCATCCTCAATCAGACTTGTTAGAATTTATGTGGCGACGATTAAACATACACACAACTTTTTTTTTGGGGGGGGGAGGGACAAGATAAGTCTAAATTCATAGCCCCTATTCAAATTTAAACTGCATTTCCTTTACAATTATTTAAAATGTATTGATACCTTTATAATAAAGAATCATATTTTTGTGGTATCTGTATAATACAAAAATAACCAATAATATATCAGTTAATAATAATTACTTATTAATATATATTATTATCCAATTGCTCATTAATATATATTATTTAAAAATAAAATGGAGATTTCAAATATTAATGAATGCTTTTACATTGCCATATCTGTTAAACAATTAGAAATAAATTCAAAAGAAAAATAAGTTGCATTTTTCTAAATGGGAATCCTTTGAGAGTTAGACAAGCACATTTGAGAAATTGTTATGTGTGAGACCTCAGGAAGATAAATATTTAATGTTATGTGCAGTACTAGCATTTGCCAAGGCAAACAAATTATACTTCCAGCAAGCACAACATAACACATTCTTCACTATTAAATAATCAAAAAATGGTATGTATGTATCTTCCTTGCACTGTGATGGCACCTACAGCAAATGAATTTTGAAAATACATAGTCCTGTAACCTTGTGCACCTAGAAGTCCAAATTTTGAAGTAATTTTGTTTATGATTGATTTCACACCTGCACAAATTTATTGAATTTTTGATTAATAAATTTAACAATATGGAAGCAAGAAGTGACAATATTGTTCGAAATAAAACATTTTTATCTCTCGCACGCCACTGTTGCCATTTGGCAATTTTTCTTTCAATTTTGATTTAATTAATAAACTTGGCTATTTAAAAGTAATATGTTGCTCTTGCCTGGAATAAAATATTTTTATCTTTTATGCACCAGCATGTTGCCATTCAGTAAAGCATAAAATACTTAACTTTCAAATTTAATCCATGCTATTAAGTAAAAAACCATATGATTTAACAGCAATTAATATAATTCTTAAGAATATTTTTTCTACTTTTGAATCTGATTGATTTAAATAAAAATGGACATAAATCTTGAGATATCTAATTCAAAAAATCCGAATATATATTAAAATATTTTTTATGAAATTACACCAGCTGGACTTATTAAAAATCATCACATATTTTTCATATCTTATGCAGCTGGCTGCACAAGCAGCTAGTGGTCTAAAAATTTCGAAAAACTTAGCTAATACTGTTTCAAGAAGTTGAACAGTCAAGTTCCTATTATTTAACATCGAACCTTGGATATCTGTATATGTGTATCACAGCTTATAGAATTAAAGCAAGAGGTAGGTTTGACAAATAAATATAGTAAATTAATCAGTGCACATTTCTTGGCATATTCATACTGGTAGTAATCATGTTATCATTGAAATTGTTAAGAACTTAAATAAAGTAAAAGCTTGACTATCTGGTATTAAACTAACTGAGATATTTTAGAAAAATATTACCCCCCAAAAATTTGGTAAATGAAAAATTTTTAATGCCATTATGCAGCTCTTAATACTATTAATCCATATACATTGTCGCCCACAGAATGATTTACTGCCAGTAATGGACCAGCTTGATGTCACAATAGAATCATAAGTTCAGTAAATTCGATTAATTCTTGATAAGCCTTTTTGGGGAGAACATGGATATCTTTTCCTTACATTTTGAAAAAATTATTAATATTTGAGACTGCATGAAGTGGAGTATTTTCAAAGTTATATAATATGAGCATTAACAAAAGCAATGATATGCAGCTTTGAAAATAATTTATTTCCAGTGGTTCAGTCAAACAATGGTAAAGTTGAGTGAACAATTATTTAAGTTATTTAAAATTTTTTATATGCTATAAACGTTAATTTGTATCTATCTTACTAAATAAAGAACGATCTGCTGGTTTAAACTTTTGCCAGAATGATCGGCAACATCTCCAACAACTTTTATGTTTGGCAGGATTTCAGGATTGGGTCAGATGTTTTACTTTCATGTTTAAGGCCTACAAAATACACTGGCTTTCATGTTTGAAATGCTTTTTTTTTTTTTTTAATTTTATTTTTCAAAATCTTATATAATTTTAAGTGTAGGCTTTTGATATTCAAGTTGGTAACAAACAAAAAGTCTATTTTTATATGCTCAACTATCCAGAATTTCCCAATCGTTTACTGTAATTAAGCTTTCAAATATTCAAATAACCTAGTATTTAAAAAAATCTTGCGAAATTATGTATACTTTAAGATTTCTTAACATATTACAAATAATTATAAATTACTTCTAGCAAAGGTAAGCTGCTACTGAAAGAGAATTTCTTTAGTATTTGAAGCCTTTTGAAAGAAAACAATGACAGAAGAAGCAGATTTTAATAAAAATGTTTATAAATGAATATAAAAAATAAATATTAAGTTAAACAAATATTAGTTTTATTTACATATCTCATGCTTTTAATATAAAAATTCTGTTAACCAAAATCCCCTTTTTGATAATGCTAATGAACAAAAACTTACTAGCAGAATGTGCTTGAGACCCAGATCTGGTTTCCAGTCCTTTTTTAGTGTGTTTACACAAATTTCACCATTTCTTGCAACATTAGGATGAAAAATTTTAGTGGCAAAATATCCTTTAGGAGGGGAAGAAGGAAAATCCTTACCGAGAATCAGACGCACACGAAACAGACCTTCAGCATAGGGAGTTCCAGCTATTTTGTATAAGCAAAAACGTACTGTTACAAACTAGACATAAAAGTATACAAAGTGTGACAAATATGGAAAACCACTGAGAATAAAAATGATACATTCATACAGGTAGGATAAATAAAAGAATATGTTACTATTTACCAAAGATTGAATGCTTTAATTGGAGCCCAAATGATTATGAAAATTTCATAAAATAATTACAACACTATTTTAGTATACTTTTGGATGCAAAATATGTCTTTTGGTACATGCATTATTTAGCATGGAATAAATTTCAAGAAATTAAGATAAAACAAATCAATCTACAAAACATGGTAAATGAAAAGCTAGGTCATCCTGTAAACACATTTATTAATGGACTACAGTGATGTTGACAACATTCCAGGGGAAAAAAGAAGCTTTATATTAGTAACTTAGGGTTATTTATGAGACAATTGTGGGTGTTTAGTTCATAATTTTCATACATTGCTGTTTACTTAAAAAAAAAAAACACTCAATAATTTTCATCATGCTGATATATTTAAAACTGCTTTCAAAGTGATAATTATACATATATGTAAGATATAACAAAATAATATAGCTATTATAAGAATAATTGGCAATTTCAAAATTAACATTCTAGGTTTGGTGCTCTCTTAAAATTCATCAGTTCTCCCAAATTCAAGATCCTTCTATATTACGTAACGTTTAATGCAGATACCTCCTATCCAATCACTAAATTGTAAAGCAAAACTTTCTTTAATTTGAACTGAAACTATCACCCTCCTCCCTTTGAACTGCAGCGCTCTGTTTCGCTTACGCTTTCCTGCTGGCAACAAGCTACTTTTAAATGCTGCTGCTTATTTGCCTAAGACGACGTCATACTTTAAAATGGAACTTATTGTATCCTACTATAATTAAGAAATATCTTGTCTGCAAAAGGATGATTTGATGTGAGTAAAAAATAAAAACTAATTCTTCAAGCTCAGGTTTACTAAATGCATCATCATGCTTTTCCACTCAGTCCTACCTTCAGCCACTGTGGTCTTCTCAGTCATCTACGTAATATCGCAAGCTGTTAAAAGCTCCAGTGTCGTCTTCTACACATCGAAAATACTACATATATAAAGTCAAAATCATAAACCTTTATAAAATTATAAATGCACCCATAATTAATAAAATCTAAAAAGGTATTATACCTTCCACAAAATATTCATGAGCCTTTGGAATAGAGCAGCTTATGAACCAGTTTTTGAAAAGTACTTGAGCCATACAAACTTTTTGGTTTGAGATGTGGGGGAAAATTGTTTTGATTATCAACACACAGCACTTGCATCACACGTAAAACGCGGCATGCCTTTTTTGCTTCATCGAGAATCCTCAACGCACCTCCTTTTTATAGTTACTTTGATTTTGGACTCAGGTTGGATACAAGGAATTAAGTTTGTCTTAAATGATTCGATTCTTTAATTGTTTAAATAGGTGTTTGATTAAATTTTAACCAAACCGCCGATGAGCATAAATACTAAACATCTTCCTTTTTGATGCTGATCATTTCATCATAACAGGCAATAAACAGGTAACGAGTTCTTTTTAATATGTTTAAATGAATGAGGATTTTCACAAATATAAATTTAAAAAGGCTTGAGTTTTAAAAATCCATGGCACTTTTACCAGGCAACAAAGTTAACCGATCTTTGAATGCCTTGAATGGATGCCTCTCCATTGCAAACTGGTTTCATCCATGTTGAATATTTGTTCTTGTAGATAATTTTCTCTTATTAATGAATTTTTGGGTACCATCTACTTCTCCTGTGTCGCGTACATTATAGAAAGCAAATCATTTTTAAAAATGCTTAAACTATTCAGGATTGGCCTGAAAATCTTCTGTGTAATCATTTCCAGCCCACAACTTTTAAAACCTGAAATAGGCTTTTAGCCTTTGCTGGAAATTTAAGAAAACTCATAGATGTACTTTTGTTTCGTATTGAATTTTCTATCTAAATTAAATATTATATAACAATTTACTATTTCACCATCTTATGGATGGGTGATCTTACGGCTGTCACTGATTCACTATAACTATTGATTTCATAGCTGTGGAACCTTTAACAGCTTCTCAAATTCTTTTCACATCTTTAAGACTCATTTATACGATAGAATATCATCACTTACTCACATACTAACATATTCATGTTCTTTCTGCCTTTATACTGTTAGATAACTTTTCATTTTACACTAAATGAAATGTTTTTCTTGACTTTTTTGCTCCTGTATCTGTAGATAAGGGATTTTCCTTAGACATTTTATAGGCACTCAGTAGCAAGTAGCATTTAATTAATATACCAGATATAGCAGATGCTTGAAAGTGACTGAGTGTTCAAGATATGTGTATATCTGTGGGCTGATGTTGCCTTTTAATGCTACAGTCATCGTATTTTGAATTTATGGAAAAGATATTCACTTGTAATTAAAAAGGGGGGAGAAGGAGGCTATCAAATTAAAATTTCATCCAAGAAGCACAAAATCACAAATGTGTGAGCATGAAGACCCAAACAAAAGCTTTTTTCTAGTGTAAAATTACTGTGAATTTGTGGATGTTGCCTGATAATGCTATGCCTCTCATATTTTGGATTTATAATAGAAAAGAATACATCCATTGCTCCTGCCCCAGTATAGGTCTCTGACTAAATTTTTGCCACTAAAACACAAAATATCTCAAACATGCAAATTTGAAAAAGCCAGCATGCAGCCACAAAGATAACTTTGTTTGTAAAATCACTGTGAATTTAGCCATATTGTCTGATAATGCTAGTTATCATACAAATATCTATAATTATTAATGCAAAATTTCTTTCAATATTTTATTATTCATTATTTCATTTTTTAACAACTAAGAGTATATACAAATGCATACTTGCCCACCTTGAAATATAGATTTATGTGTAATGCAGCAATGTAACTGGAAAAGGGCTCCTTTGACTTAATGTCACTTTATAAAGCATAATTCAGTTATTAAACTAATTATATGTAATTCTGATGTAAAATACATTAATTTAACCCTTCATTTTTAACTTTTCATTTGGCTGTGTTATTCTGTACTTTCTTAATATTTTATATTAATGAAAATCGAAATGAGAGAGAGAGTATTTTATTAAAGTAATTTTACACACGGTCAAAATCAAATTAATAATAAATGTGCATAGAATCAAACATTTCAAATTAATAATTATCATTTAGATTTAAAACTAAAATTTAAAAAAAAAACTATAACACATTAGTATTAAAAATAAATATAACACAAAGTGTAAAATCTGGTATCATCAGAACACTGGTAATTTCAAACTCTAGAATGTCAGTTTACATCTAGCAAGATGACATGTAGACATGACAAAAGTGAGGCTTCACTTATGGTTTCAGTCAAATGGAATAATGCTAAACCTCCAGAATCACTCATGGGCCAAAAACGTAGTTACGGCTAAAGTCAATACAATGTGTTGTCATTAACTATGGTCCTCTACCCTAGCCAACAGATGATTGATAGTGATATGCAGGAATCACATTAAGAATTGGAAGAATAATTGCATTTATGGCACACATGCTTCTTTTTATTGAGTATTATATTTTCCATTCCTAGACATGTTGAAAAGGGTTTCTTTCTCCCCCCTGGTGTTCTGGATATTGGACTTTGTACATTAGTTAAGTACCTATTAAATGTTAGTTAAGTCTTATTAAAATCCTATACAAATCTATAACAGATTGAAATAAGTCAAAATTAATAAAAATTAATCAGCAAAGGTTATTAACTTATTTATTTGGAAATAGGAACATGCTTTCCCTTTTTTAAGGAATTTCTTTTCAAGATTTTTTTAACAGAACTCTTCTGTTATCAGGACCGGATTCAGAAATATATGTAGTCACGTATGTATGGATGGATGTGTTCATGTACTCATGTATATAAGTACATATATGCATGTGTATGTGCATATATTATACATGTATATATACATACATACATTTCTGAATCCAGTCCCAATAACAGAACAGTACTAAATTTTCTTTTTCTGTAAAAATATTCAATAACTCTTTTAAAACTGTGTTCGGACAGATGGTCTAACTTCTGATAAATTAAAAACTGGGAGATAGTATGAAATATTGTAAATCTCCTGATTTTACAAGTGGGATTAGCAACTTTACAGATGTGTCAGAGTTAACAAAAAATTTTTAACATGTTCATCATGAAATGTTCTACAAATATTAACACATGCCATTTTATGATGATGATGTATGATATATGATGTATAAGGGCTTGCCTCTTGACTTGGGCATGATTACTCAAAAGTTAAAATCATGCTGCTTAGTTTGGATAAATAAGTTCATGTCTATCACCTGTATATATTTAAAAACTAAAAGAATGCATTTTTATTCTCAACCCTTAAACTTTAAAAAGATAAAATGTTCTCAGACTTGCACATTTTTAGTAAAATTAACATAAAACAAGATTAAATTATAAAAATTCAAATATCAGTATCTTTCTGATTAACAATGCTTATACCTACTAAAAAAAAGAGAGAGAGAGAGATTCATAATTTGTACAATAATTAAATAAAATAGGACTGGCTTACAAATTTCCTCTAATTTTTTGTTGGAATAGGGAGAAGTTCAAACAAAACAATTAGAAGAAATATTAAACTAGATAAGCAAATTAGACTATTTGGCATTAAAAAAATATATAAAATATAATCTGCATCTGAACAATTCTTAAAATCAAATTTTGGCTTTTAGTAATATTTTACAAACCTGGCCCTTCAATAGCAGCTTGAATATCTGTAATATCTTCTTCATTAATGAACACTTTAATGCCTTCAGGTGGGTTTGAGGACAACTCCCACAGCTCCTTAGACACCTGTCGAATTACTTGTGGCGAGAGATTTTCTACGTTGGAGCTCTAAGATGAAAACATAATGCTTGTTTATATATTCATAAGAAAAAAAAATCAGTTCTGAAAAAGCATATTAGTAAAACGTTTAGTAGTCTTTGATCATCCATCCAACCTTCCCACAAAGCTGCCAACTAAATATATAAAAAACAGCAACCATTTTAAAAAACTGCAGTGCACTGAAAATTACATCAATGAATTACAGCAATGAATGAATGTAATTAAAATCATAAGAAACATCCATAATAAAACAACAATAAATTAACTAATTAAATATGCAACAAACATCCATAATAAAAAAAACTTTGTTCTTGCCCGGTTCAAAAAAAAAAAAAAA
>KK120751.1:0-25812 GCA_000611955.2 Stegodyphus mimosarum | reverse complement strand
AAAAAAAAAAAAAAAAAACTCACAGAATCGCCGACCAACTTCCACTGCTCTCCAGTGACCTTTTTCAACTAAAAAAAGAAAATTGCAGAAATTGACTTCATGAAATGTACATTCCTACACTGTCTTCTACTAGGCAAAATAGTGTAAAGTACTAAGTCCAAGATCTGGACGCCCAATATCCGGAATGATCTAAAATCAGGACTTCAAAGCCACAAAACAACATTTTTTTTTGGTATGCTTTACGCATGTGCATTTTATTTTTTCCTCCTATAATAAAAACATGTGAAGAGTCTTGATTCTTAATTTCACTTAGGCACTAAATAAAATGCCTCGTTATTGAAGAAACAATCATTTTAGCATAAATTTATGAGATCAATAATTTGGCTCCATACATCTGGCTGCTTGGCACACATCTCAAACCCAAACATTCTACATAGAAACATTGTTGATTTTACACCTTCTAGTATTTTATATCCCTGACACTAACCTGGCAAATCATTACTTATTATATTTTGCTTTTATCACCGCATGTTTATCAACACATGACAACTTGAGTAATGACTTATGCAGCGATGCCTAAACATTTTTTATATATTAGTAATTGAATAACAAAGAGTATGGCAACCTTTTAAGCTGACACTATGCCTAGCGATGATTAAAGACTTGAGTTAAATGCACTAAGAAATGTTGATGAGGAAGAATTTAACAAAAATTTCGGTACTTACGGAAAATCCTGTCGATCACAAGAGACGACTTCCCTTTCGACTGACACTCGCTTCGCACAAGTCTTAACGTTGCAATGCCATTGCATCTCAGTTTTTAAATAAAGTGCCATATCGTGACCATTAACGCAATTTTTTTAGGCTGGTAAGATTCCATAACTTTGGAAATATTCAACAGCATGCTCTTCTATAGTAGGCAGGTCCCAAATTTTAATAATTTTTTTTTCTTTCTTCCCGAAAATGCAAGATAGAAGGAAAAAAAGGAATCTTTACTCAAGAATAATAACTAACACATGTAATCAAGGTTACACCAAACCCAGCATGTCTGAAGAAAAATTTAAATTTTTTGTGAAAAATCGCATAATTTGGCGTCTTTTCTTAAACAGGCAAAAATGGTCGACAGGTTTTTATGAAAGTACCAAAATTTCTTTCCATATGATAAAATTACATTTTGTTAACGAAACTCATAGGCCAAAAGATTATACTTAGTGCTACTTGAATTAAGAATAACTGATATGTTATTCACATAAGCCTAGAACCGGAATAGTTCCTATGGCCACACTGGGTAGCAGAATTTAGGGAAGACAAAATTTTTGGAATTTAGAGAAGCACCGAGAGGAAAAATTAAGGGATGACAATTTTTATAATTTAGGGAAAGCACTGGGATCCAAAGTTTAGATGCAGCAAAAATTTAGAACTTAGGGAGGCTCTTTGTAGCAGAATTTAAGATCCGCAGAGACTGCATCAGGTGGTAAGATATTTAGCACCAGCCCTCAATAAGACTTAAGTATATATGGAAGTTCATTTATTCAGGACTCAGATTAGCCTTAACCCGTTCAGGACCAGCACTGCATATATGTAACTTGAAAAGGGAACAATTTTTTGAAATTTTTAAATACCAGTGGATGGTACTAAATAGTAACAGTTTTCATATTGGTTAAGTCAAGTAACTTTTTACCTTCATGTATGAACATCAGTTTCTGGTCTGTGCTTCTGGTTTTGATAGATTTATTGGTGCGTGTTTGTTTATTTCGTCAGGAATTTTGTTTTTTCGTTGTCTTTTTGTTTATTTCGTTAGAAATTTTGTTTTTTCGTTGTCTTTGTTTTATTCTTCACGTTTTTCGTTATTAGAATGTGAGGATATGCATCCAGCTCTTTTTTTTTTCGTTAGGAGAATGTGAGAAAACGCTTGCAGCTGACTATAAGCGTGTGCAACGTCGCCGAACTTCCATGATGGGAAAATTCACACTAGTTGTCCTTTCTTATATTTATTTTAAAACTTAATATAGACTTTCTTGGTTACTCGAAAAGTAAATTTACAGCCTTATTAAAGAAGGAGAAATTTAACAGCTTTCCCGATGCGTGATGCATCGTACTTGATCGGCATATGCACAGCGAAAAAAGCTGTCATTGCCCTGTGTCTCGATTCTCGTTTTTAATTATTTCACACACAGCAGAATTATTAAATTGGAATTCAATTACCTACAGATAATTATTGTTTAATTTTCTTTTACATTTCGTATTTGTAATTTTATTTTCATGTGTATAGTATTTGTTTTCATGTTTATAGTTATAATTTTAGTATTTCGCATGTTTCATTTGTTTCTATTAATGTGATATTCTTTACATTAATACAAATTAATAATTAACATATTAAGTACGTAACTTCAAAAATTGAAGTCATAAGGTATTTCTCCCACCTTCTTCGCATGCTTTAAAAATATCTAATGCCTCTGCAACTGGCACCCGAACTAAAAAGGTGGTGGATGATGCTTCTCCACCACTGAGATTTGGCAACTGGGTGTCCAAAACCCCAGTCGCCCTTTAAAAGAGGGAGTATATAAGGTATTTCTCCCACCTTCTTCGCCTGGCTTCGTGGTGTAGTGGTCAGCCCGCTCGATGCGTAACTGAGAGGTCTGTGGTTCGATTCCCGGTGAAGCCGTTGCTCATTTTTCATCTCTTCTGTTTCTAAATAACCTAATGACTCTGCAAGGTCATTATATTAAAATGTTGATTTTATCTGAATTTTTTTGTAAAAGTAGGCTTAATTGCTGAAAATGCGTGGGCAGGTGGCGATGTTCCATTCCCGGGGGTTCGGTCCCGCTGAGCTTCGTTCTCCATGCGCCTGTCGTCAAGGGGTTAAGCATGGGCAAGAAATAGACATACACATAATAACTAACTAAACAAATATATTTCAGGCTTCACTGTCTCAGTAGGCGATAGAAGCAAGACAAACTTTGCCAGAACAACTTCTCTTTTGGTCGCCAATCTCACGCTACATAGCCAATAATGTATAGTGGACACTATTAAGCTAGGCTAAAATTATGTTGATTCTAAGGAATTTTAGTTAATATGGCAGGTGGACACTATTAAGCTACGCTAAAATTATGTTGATTCTAAGGAATTTCAGTTAATATTTCAGATTGTGCTGTTCCTTAATCTTTTAATTTCATCCACCTTATTATTTTTTGCAGACTGTTATTATTATAGGTATTTTATGAAAATTAAAGCTTGAACTTTCGATTATGTAGAAAAGAGTTTCTAATTCTGGAGCTGCAACTGGATCCACAAAGCGAAAGCATGCTTTGATGTCCATTAAACAAAAAGTGGAATTGCTGCAAAAAATGGATAAAGGCATATCCATCTCAAAATTTTGCGAGGAGCATGACATTGGAAAGTCAACTGTATAGAACATACGAAAAAAGAACTTTTTGAATTTTTTGTGGATTCCAACACCCCATTCGCAATGAATAACAGAAAAATTGCTCATTATACTAAAAGTGACACTGCCAAAGTGATTGAATGAATCGGACAGTGTCGCAGTGAGGGCATGCCACTGACGGATCCAATGCTAATGGCTCAAATCAAAATATTTTATGAAGAAACGAACTTATAAACTGAGTCCACATATTCGACAGGTTGGTTAACTGAATTTAAAAATCGCCATGGCATAAGGCAATTAAAAATTTGAGATGAAAAAACTTTAACTGATACTGAAGCTGCTGATGTATTTGCGGATGAATTCACTGAACTCATTACTAGTGAAAAATTACCTCCAGAACAAATTTATAACGCTGATGAAACTGGTCTTTTCTGGCAACATGTACCGCAAAATACCTTGGCAACCTCTACAGAAAAGGCTCCAACTTGAGTCAAAAATTCCAAAGAAAGACTAAAAATTTTAGCACGTGCAAATGCTCCAGGAACAGAAAAGTTCAAACTTTTGCAATCGGAAAAAAACACATGAACTTGAGTATTTAAAGGATTAATGATTTTCCCCGTTACATATTGTGCAAATAAAACACCATGGATGACACAAGCGTTAATGAATGAATGGTTTGAAAATAATTTTATACCCGAGGCTCAGCAATATTTGAATTTGGCTGGTTTACCTGGTGATGCAAAAAACTGTCCTGATTGTAGACAACTGTTCGTCTTGTACTTCACTCAAAAGTTTTAGTGAAAGGTAATGTATCTGTATTATTCTTTCCTTCAAGCTGTACTTCCATCACTCAGCCTATGGATATCGTGCACTGAAATGCAAATATAAAGCAGCATTTTTAAAATCCACGTTAAATTTCTTGAACAATGGCAAGACTATTCAAGAATGTTTTCACAATATTTTAGCATAAAATCTGCTGTGTGGAGCATCGCAAGATCAAGGGAGTATATGTCTTCAGATACTTTTAAAAATGCTAAATATAGTTTATGGCTGAATAATTTAGGTATAATTTATGGCCAGCTACCATATTTCATAGTGAGGAGGATGATGAAGATGATACCAGCGAATATGAAGGCTTTCGGATATCGCAAACCAAAGGTGAAATTTTCCAATTAACTGACTTTGTAATGAAATGCGGAGAAGCAACAAATGAAAATGATATAACAGAAGTTTTTTCATTGTGATGACAATGTTCCAATCATCAATCAATCAATGGACGGCGAAATCTGTAGTATGGCTCTAGATCCAGAAAATACCGATAGTGAAGAAAGTGACAGAGAGGTTACTGAAAACGAAAAAATTTCGATTGACTTGTTAGTCAGAATTCTCAACACAGCAATTACAGGACTTGAACAGTGGAACTTTATAACTGAAGAAGAAATTATGTCTATAGAATTAAAGAGAAAGTATTAGCACAAAAAACGAAAGAATTTTAACAACTTACATTGAAAGAAATGTGTAATAAAGTACACAAATAAATAATACGAAGCTCTTTCTTTTGTTATTTTGATACCCTTTAGATCATAAATGTTCATTATTTCATAAATCTTGATTTCATAATTTTAATTTTATAATTTCTGCATGCTACTTTACTAGATTTAAACTGATGATCTAATATCCAGAAAAATCTCAAATCCGGAATCGCCGAAGTCTCGACGAGTCCAGATCTCGAACTTTGTATTGTATTTCAGTCAAAATGCAACAATTTCTTTTCCATTAGCAAGCAAACTTCACAGTGGCATTATGATTCATTAAAAAAAAATTAATCACAAGCAGAAACCACAAACAACATGACCTTCGAATTCAAAATCAAATGCATTACCAACACCTTCAAGACAGTTCTAGGAAAACTCTGAATTCCCTCTGGGCGACAGCGATTTGCCCAATGATTCTTGTCAGGGTTATGCAGATAATCAGAAAGTACTAAAAAATGTATTCTTACAGAAACATTTCAAAATATTTTTTATTCTGCTTTAAAAAGTATGTTTTCATGGCGGATCTTCTAAGAGAAAAATGACTAGTACCCAAATCATGCATGACAAAAATTAAGGAAGGACCTTCCCATAGTTTACTTATGCAGTCACTGCAAACTGAAGCTTAAATGAGCGCTGGGAGAAGTAATACTTTTCTGTTATGATGGCGAACTGCAACTAATACATGAGAACAAAGCTTGCTATTGAAAACATTTAAGTATACCATTAAACCAGGGGTCAATATATTGCCTGTGAATCAAATCTGATTGCTGTAAGTTTGGCCCATGGGTTATGTTTTTTTTACATGGAAAATTTTAAATAATTGTTGCAACCCAGTAATGGCATCATAATGTAGTGACCAATAGTCAAGCTGAGAAATTGTGAGTAATGGAAGTACATTCCACCAATGGTGTCAAATACATTTATTTTGCTGTCAGCCACTGACATTACTTTCAGTTTTGCTTTAGTAGTGCAAATGGCATTGTTTGTCACATCACTCTGCCATATTTTTTCATTTTATTTTATTTATTACACACCATTGCCATGTCACTCTCAAGACCAGATAAACAGAATAAAGGGAATGATGTGATTTTAAAGCAGACTGTGTGTGCTTATTATTTTGTGATAAAATTAAATGACAAGCTTATTATGTAATGACATAATGTGCAAAAAGAGTACAATATATATACACTGCCATTAGCAAACTAAGCAAGCAACAATATTCATAACTTGCAGAAAATATTACATTGCTAAAATTTGAAAGTTTAAAATGGATAGGTTAGGTTAGGATATTCAATTATGGCAAAGCACACGAGGGCTATCTGCCTAAAGGGAGGGATGCCTTCGTGGAGGACTTTCTAAAGGAAACTGGCTCGTATACACGTTACACATGGGGAAAACCACGAAAACGCCCATGCAGCCAGCCCGTTCGCGGGATTCGAACCTCGGAACGAACTACCAGTGTTCAGCGTCTTTACCGCTCGGCCACTGGTGGGCAAGTTTAAAATGGAATGCAATTTATTTGAATAGTTTATAGATAACAAATAATGTGGCAGGTGCATAACAGAAAAGAATGCTATGCTTAACATTTGAAATTGTAATTAATTTCAAGTTATTTAACTATTCATCTACATCTGGGGACCAAACCGTCTGTCAATTCGCTTTCCTCATGCAATTGATTTTTTTCAAATTCATTACTTTATATCTTCAATTTTGGTATTTTACCATAACGGATTTGAAGATTTGAAATTTACTAAGCAGAGAACAAGTGACAATTATATTCTTTCAAGATAAAGGTCCCTTCCATAACGAAAGACTATTCAAATAAGCATCTGATGAAAGTCAAATATTTGCCGAAGGCCAAGATATTTTTTCCTTAAATATAGGTTTAAAATATGTGGTTGTGGAATGGTCATGGAAGGCAGCCATGGAAGAAGCTTTGGTAAAATTTCTGCTGGAACACAGATTTTTGCCACAAAATCTCTATAGAGAATAGTGAAGAGATGTATTTGATAGACAACCAGTGTTGCTGAGATTTGTGCAATAAATCTCTACAATTCTCTGATGTATTTTGAAGGGAAAACAGATCACTGTCTACTTGGAGAAAAGAATATTGCAAAAAAAATTACACAGATTTGGAGATGAATGCAAGTGTTTTATTTTTATATTTTTTCAATGTATCACGAAACCCTTAATTAACAACTAAACTTTTAATATAAAATTGCTAAAGTACATTGAGTTTTCATATGTTAATAACATTTGTCAATTTAGATAAATATTGATAATTTGGGAATCTTAAAAAATATACCAAAAATTACCAATTTTTATGCGATAAGGAAATTTGCCTTTTCATCTGTAAAAAATCACAAAATTGGGCCATGATGGTACTACTGAAATTTTCTAAATAAGAAAAACTGCCCATTACCAACATTACTGAACAATAAAATAACTTTGGAAACTAATATTTAGTACAGACACCATGGATATGTTAACAAATTTAAAATTACAAACAAAAATAGTCCTCGTAGGTTAAATGCATTCTATTGTAAAGCCATATTGCTGAAAATTTGCATTGTTTAAAACACATATCAAAGCTATATTGCTGAGTTACAGATATCAAATTTTAAATTTTCCATGTCATATGAAATTTCAAATATTAACAAAATGAAAAAAATTTGAATCAGCTATATTTTCTGAACTTAAATTGCGGTTACAACACCACTTATTAGATTTTGACGCAAGTGCAACAGACATTTCCATTTTTCAAAATCTACTTGAATGTACAATTAGAGTTTCCATCACGCCTTTAACTGGAAGTGACTGATCTGCAAACTGATGATACAGTAAAAAATGATGTTTAAAGAAACGAATCAAACCAAATTCTATAAATATCTTTTAGAAGATAAATATGGCCAATTAAATATCATATGCACGGGGGAGGATTACTTTAAAACAAATATTGCTGCAGATTTTATAAATTTCATGACAATAGAATATTTTAAATTTCTTTTAAAATTAATCATTTTCAACTACAGTAAAAAGTGGATTATCTGAGCTAATATGGACCAGAGCTAACTCTGACTGACACAAAGAAAATTTTAATACCTACTGTCTTATTGTACATACCATAGGGAATTTATTGACATACAAGATTCATGTAGATACTTAGCAATATAAAATGCATGTGTGTTCAAATGTACAGCTACAAATAGTACAAAATATGATGCGTACCATACACTTAAAAACACATACCTGTACTACAAAGGAGATAATGTAACTACATATATATATACATATACAGGATGTTCCAGATACCACGGGACAAACTTGGAGGGGTGGTAAAGCATATTAAAACATGCATTTTTTTGTATAGGAATGTAGGATCTAAAGTAACGGGTAAAGGCATGAACGCAAAAAAAACGACAGGAGAGGAAAATGTGTTTATGTACAAAATCAACGCAAAGTGCTTCTTTGCAGCAATACAGTATTCACAATAAATGTTCACAAAAGGGAACACTAACAGTAATAGGAACTACAGCCATCATTGGCTGGCAATGCAGTGGTAGAGAGCCGGACAAACCACAATCCGACGCATCAGAGGATCATTCGCAACTCTGACGTCGAGCATGATAGGTGAGTTTACGCACAGGGAAAAAGCTGACATGCATCTCATGTATGGAGCTGCTAATGGGAATGGCAGAGCAGCGCTACGGTTGTACCAGAAACTGTTTCTGAACAGGCATATGACGAAGCACACAATGTTCGAAAGGTTGCATCGGTCTCTGTGTGAAAACGGGTCATTTGAAGCCACCTCTGACACTAGGAGTGGAAAAAGAACTGCACGACAACCTCACATTGAAGAATCCATCTTGAACATTATGCATGAATTCCCTCAGACAAGTACATGAGCTATTGCATGTCGTCTGCAGCTGAGTCATTCCACCGTTTGGAGAGTATTGAATGAAAATGGTTTGCACCCATACCATTTGCAGAGAGTCAAACCTTGCAAGAGACAGATTACCCTCTTTGAGTTCATTTCTATCATTGGTTCTTGCAGCAGTGTGAGGTGCAGGCGGATTTTCCATCGGATGTGCTATTCACGGACGAAGCAACTTTCTCACAGGACGGCATCTTCAATAGCCACAACATGTACGTGTAGGCAACTCATAATACACACAGCACATGTCCACATGCATTCCAAACCCACTTCTCCATGAATGTGTGGGCGGGTATAGTTAACGACTACCTCATAGGACCATACCTCTTACCTGCGAACACAAATGGCTTACGTTATCATATTTTTCTTCAAGAGGTGCTACCGGAATTGCTGCAGGATGTTCCGGCTGTCATTTGTAATCGCATGTGGTTCCAGCATGATGGTGCACCAGCCCATAACCACGTACGGGACTGCAATTACTTGGATGGGACACTCCCGGGCCGATGGATTGGCCATGGTTTACCCATTCGATGGCCACCCCATTCTCCAGATTTATACAGCTTGGATTCTTTTTTTTATGGGGCCATCTGAAGAGCATCATTTACGAGACTCCCGTTGACTCACTGAAGGACCTCGTTGCACGACTATCCACTGCGGCTGCAAGCGTGCGCGAAATGCCCGTTGTTTTTCAAAATGTACGTTAATTTTGTAATGTACGTAATTTCAAAATGTACGTTAATTAATAATGTACGTTAATATCCCTTCTGCGACGTTACCAAGCATGTATTACTGCTGGTAGTCGCAATTTTTAACATTTATTGTGAATACTGTATTGCTGCAAAGAAACACTTTGCGTTGATTTTGTACATTAACACATTTTCCTCTTGTGTGATTTTTTTTTTTGCATTCCTGTCTTAACCCACCACTTTAGACCCTACATTCCTATAAAAAAATGCATGTTTTAGTATACTCCACCACCCCTCCAAGTTTGTCCCATGATCTCTGAAACTCCCTGTATATAACATATCACGCATTTAAAAAAAAAAAATCAGTAAAAGCCTTCTGTTTCATTCTGCTGCCTTGTTTTCTTCGTCATGTTGCATGGACATTGCACCATCCTAATGTTCGCTGGTTATGAGTCATCTTGCTGTTCAGCATAGAGCAGTGCCTTTTCATTCTCAAGCCATTTGTGCAACTGAGCTTGGTTTGGTTATGTCTTTGTCCTTAGAGCTTTAACTGTGTGTAATTAAATTTATAATGACCTCATCAGGCAGTTCAAAGCATTCATCATCTTGCATCTAATCATTCACAACTTCATTTGTTACTGCCTCTGTAACTTGCAGCTGATTTAAGGTAGCCACTTAATCTTCATCATCTACTTTTTGAGTTTGTGTCATTGTCATTCAGTGAAATACTTTTCCAGCTTTTCAGAATGGTAGATAGTTATACGATTCTCCTAGCCAGTAAATGACATCTTTCAGATCAGACTGATCCAGTCTGTTAAGAGCAGCATACTTTTCTTTTAGTGATCAAACCATACAATTTCTTCTGCTAGTAATTGTTCAACAAGCAGTCAATATACCACAAACACACACATTTAATAAAAAAAGTCAAATTTACTCATGCTGCTATCCTGCACTGTTAGCTACATACTCCAGATCCAATGCGAAAGAAAAAAGCAGCTGATTTTACACTCAAAGAGTGCAAGAATCAAGGCTACCGAGTTCAAACGTAGTAATGACGGGGTTCTTATTCTTACAGTTTTAAGTATTGCTAAAAACGAAGTCTAAATATTTTTTACCTTTTGAGTGAGGCTACTTTAACAACTACTTTTATTATTTACCGCATTGGGATTGGATAACATGGAATCTCAGTTAATCAAAACTCACACTGGGATCAGACAACAAGGAACCTCGGTTAATCTGAACTCAGATAATCATAGTTCTACTGTACACTGGGGGGAAAGGGGGAGACACCTCTATATCTTCTGTTCTACTGGGTCGATTGACAAAATTCAACTTCCGTTTTTTAAGTCTCTAAAACGCGACTTAGGATATGTATTAGATTTATGTATAGCACTGTTCTAATAGAGGTATTCCGACACAAAAATGGACTTATATGAATAAATATATATATATATATTTCAATATGAAATAGCTGAAGTTATGATTCAAATTTTCGCAGAAAAAGTGCACAAATCCGTACAGAAATCTGTTTTCTTCAAAATAAATACATATATTTGTAAACAAGCTTTAGCATAGATTAAAAGAATTCTGAATAAAAAGGCAGCAAAATTACTCTAAATTAGAAACTATAAAATCTTTTAAAAAACTATGAAATTTAGGTACTTTTCCACTATGCACCTGCCACCTATTTTGATCGTACAATTATGATAATATGTGTGTTTTTAATTATTCTTATTTACACGCAGTCCTCAGATGACGCTAATTTTGGCATTCAGCATGAGTTTGGCTTCTCTTTCACAGGGGTCAAAAAGCACAGTAGATGCATAATGGAAAAGGGTGAAAATGCGGTTTAGCGCACTGCTTGGCGATTTTTTGAAAATCGCCAATTCGGCGCGTTTCTGCGAAACGTCTTTGCAATTCATTGCAACCTTCCCGACACGCTCCGCGAAAACCTATTGTAAACAAAACATACAATTCTAAACCATAAATTAGTATGGAAACTATTGCCACAAAAATATAATAAAATAATATGCAAAACGAACATTACGATCATTAAAATATTCGTCAGTTACCTTTAAATTAATTATTTACATTTTATGTTGTAATACTTACACATTTTATGCGTTACATAACCTTCCCAACACGCTCCGCGAAAACGTAACCAAAATGGCATCCCAGAAAGAAGGAATTTTTTTTAAAAGGGCATTAAAATTACAAACGATACCATGTACACACCGTTCCGTTTTAACTTAAAAAAAAATCTGAGAATTGCACAATGTAGGCAATGCACACAAATAAACAAAATAAGCTAGAATAACTAAATAAATTACAAGAAAATGCCATGTGCACAGCGTTCCTTTTACACTTAAAAAAAACTTCAGCGAATTGCACAATATACGCAACGTACACAAATGAACAAAATAAGCTAAATTAACGAAAATAAATTACAAGAAAATGCCATGTGCACAGCGTTCCGTTTTAACTTAAAAAAAACATCAGCGAATTGCACAATGTAGGCAATGTGCACAAATCAACAAAATAAAATAAATTGCAAACGATACCAGCGTTCTGTTCTTCAGCTGAGCCAAATTATTTCAATAAAAGGCAACAAAATATAAAAATTAAGCAACTTGCACTTCCAATAAAGTAATAAATGTACATGTACATTCACTCACCTCTCTCAGCATCACAGCTAAATCCATACCGACTCGGTATTTAGCGAAATATAAGGTACGAAAATAGCAAACACTCAACACAAAAACACCGCATTCAAAGAATACAACGACAACTGAAATAACTACTTAAATTAACACGTAAGAATTTCGAATAAACCGCTACGTCATCTCACATTACCCATAAAACCGTTCTTTATAAAATAGGAAATACGCATGCACGAAAACTACATGTTTCCGTAGCTTCAAAATACCCAGTCAGCCATGTTCGTGGATATACGAAGTTACCCATGTTGGCGCGTTTATTGCTCATTCAAAAACAATCGCCGCCAAGCAGTGCGCTAAAGCGCATTTGGGCCTAGAAAAGTACTGAAATTTATAATATAAACATTAAAATGACTGAAACTAAACAAAATTAAAATTATGAACAATATTTGGTAAAAGTTTACAACTGGGTGCCCCCTGTTTTTTTGGCGATTCTTGTTTGAAGCCAAGATTGGCGCCGGAAGGCAAAATTTCAAGATGGCCGCTATGCAAAACCAAAATAAGTCAAAGAATTGCACAAACTTGGTATCCATGTACACATCAATCTATTTTCACTTAAAAAAATCCCCAAATTGCACAATCTAGGCACTGCACACTGCCTTAATTTTGTCCATGTACACATCAATTAATTTTCACTTAAAAAAAAAAAAATCAAACAAGGTTCAAACTGTAGCTGCCCTCGAAATCGATTGAGTGTTTTTTGTAAATGTACGCCAAATACAAGGTTGCTTCAGCGAATTTGATTGTCACATTGGCGTGTTTCTCTTCTATTGTAAAGTTAAAACTATCATGGTAACCAGAAATGAGATTTCATCGCCAAAACTGAGCAAAATTTGTCACTAATCAAAAAGGGGCATCCAATTGTACACTAAAGCCTAATATTTTCTTAAATTAATAAAAAGTGGTTAAATATATATATATATCTTAGTTACTTAAGACATGGAACTTATTTGACATATATTTTATACATAAAACACTGCTCCAAAATATTCAGATTACTGCTGATCACCTTCAGATTCGTAGATAGTAATCCTTTATTCCCATAAAAACGATCACCAAATCACATGCTCTTATATTTTAACGATCAACTTAAATCAGTTTCCTTATTCATATTATAATAATTCAAAACCCATTAACCCAAAATGCATACACAGAAATTTTAGAATCCTTCCCATGTGGCCTCATATCCTATTTAAAAACAGTAATTACACTGGCTAATTGCATTTAGTTTCATACAAAATAACTGATTATGGGTTTATTTTGCTAAGCTTTTATCTTCAGACGAATAAATACATTTATGTAATGCAGAGTTATATTTCAAACCTATTGTTTACAGACTAAACATTCTTGGAAAAATATAAGCATTTTAAGCTTCAGAAGATTTACTGTCTTTTGAAAACTAAGCTGTTTCGCCATATGCTAAGAAAGGAATGTGAAAAAAAAATATGATGTTTTATAATTTACATTTAAGATGTACAGCAGAAATGCATAACCATAAGTAATTAAAAAAAAATTTATACAAAAACATTTCAATGAATAGTTTACTTCAATCATTATACTATAAACACTCACAGGCCAGGGAATAATAATATATAACTTGAATCTCATTTTAGCAGCATATGGCCTTTTCCCACGAGAACAGTATTCAAAATACACATTTGCTTGTTCCATGAAATACGGAATCGTCAACTTTCAGATTTCTCAATACTTCCATAACATTTACAACCATTTCTTACTCCAATTCCTCATCTTTTTTAGAGTTAAAAAGGAAAAATACAGAACTTCAAAAATTTTGGTATTGAAAATATCAACACGACCAAGCGCCGAATTAATATTATTAGATAAGGCTATGTGGCGTTAATAAGGGAAAAGCTCTTTGTAGTATAATTAAAACTTTGTAAATAACAGAATTAGTAGAAAATCTTACAGAAAAAATAATTAATTAAGAATATTTTAACTTGTGCAAAAACTATATATGCGGAGTATAATATGAATTATTTAACTTACTCTAGACATTCTCCACCCTCCAACGCACAAATTAAGTGTAAGCCTATCGAATAAAACTATTGGTTGAAACGATGCTCTTAAATTGTAGGTAAAAATAATAAGCACTTTTCCTATCTCCACAGGGAAAATGATCCCTCAATTTTACTAGTCTTCAAGAAAACCGTTGGAAAGGATTAGATTTGAAAAATACGTAACGTAGAGTTACGAGAACGGTTGATTACAGTTAACAGCAAATGCATGCAAACAGCTTTTACTTTAGATATTGTTCGGAAAACAGCCTTGGTTGCGCCAACTTCGCTTGGGCGACATTTCATCATGCCAACGGAAGTAAATACTACAGAATCAATACTACAGTAATAAATACTAATTAATATACTAGAATAATAAATACTAATAATAATACTACAGATAATAAGTAATACTACAGATAATCCCTTAGCAAGGAAAAAGTATTACGGCTGTCTCCCTAGAGGTAAGGCTACTATATCTCTCTAACATATATTCGAAACTATACTGTAATTTGTTCGATGAGGGGTAGGGCTAGTAATACCCAAGTACCCTGGTGTCTGGCACCATTTTAGGATGTAGAAAATTTATCTTAGTAGCCTTAATCTCTAGTAGCTCTACCTAGAGAAAGTACGTCATCGAATGACAACTATTGCCTGCCACACCGATAGATATAGTATTACACAAAGTTAATGTGAAAGTTGTATCATTAAAATGTAAAGGTTTATCTTTGAATTTGAATATGCTAAAACATTTAGTTTGCAGATTTGGCAGTTCATATTTCAATACTATATGCATCCTGTCTATAGGGATGATAGTGTAGCTGTTTTAGATCCTGTCATATGCTCAAATTAGTCTGCAATACCTTGGGAGATAAAAAAGTGCAATGTTGATGAAAATGAGGGCCTTATTGACTAGAAATATATTACAGCTGTAGCATTTGATTTCAAGAGTATCAGTACTCTTATATCCGGAGAACGTCTGGATACTGGACAAAGGTGTAATATCAAAACGCATCGCTATGTCTGTCTTAGTAGTCAGAAATAAATGTTAGTGTTGTTAGCTAGTCCGTTCTCATTGCATACTGCACTTAGCTGAACCCACACCCTGAAGACACAACATATGGCGACGAGGATGGGATTTGAAATCAAAATAAAAAGGAAGAAGAAAATCGTTCCCGAATCAGCGCACTCGCTTACATGCGTAAGTAGTAGCAAAACCGCAACTTGGATTAGGCGATTCCCGGAAAACTGCTAAAGGTAAGAAAGTATTTGATTTTTATTTCGAAAGGATGGAGAAGTTAATTGAAGAATTGATAAAGCAGAATGAAGCTTTAATGGCCGCATTGCAAGAGAAATCGGAACATAAACAAGACAAAATTTCTCTTTCTTTTGATAAGTTTGATGAAATGGTAGAAAATTTTGATTCGTTCATAGAACGATTTGAAGCTTTTTTAGACATTCAAAATGTTCCAGAGGTAAAACGTGGGAAAGTTCGGATCTCAAGCTTGAATGCGAAATTGTATAATTTGTTGAAGAATTTACTCTCTCCCGATAATCCTTCAGATAAAAATTTTACCGAACTAAAAAGGATCCTTAAGCAGTGGCAGCTCGTAATAAGAACTGTGGAACTGCAGCACCCCCATTTCCACTTATTATTATTTTTAATATTTAATATAATGAGCCGTTTTTTCTTTAATTCTTTCTTTATACTTCTACAATATATAATCCTTAAACTTAATGTCAGTAGCCATCCTCCAGTTTATACAAAAGGTACAAAAGTCTTTGTATGGAACTACGGGCTTCGCAGTTCCAGCGGCGTGGTGTTTGGTTGATCTGTGCGTGCGCACGCAGAATGCAGCACTCGAGTCACCCAGCGAGAAGAGCACTGTCGCTCTTGCAGTGCCTTAATTCTGGAAACGTGATTACTTTTTACTTCGCGCGTGTGATATTTTGTTGTTTTGCGCATGCGCTCTTAGGAAGCAGCGTACGAGGTCGAGAGGAAGAAGGGCACTGTCTCTCTTGCAGTGCCGAATCTGGAGTGTCGTTTGGAGGTGTTTCTTTTTTTTTACTCCGCGTGTGCTGTGATTAAAAAATTATACACCATATTCTTGGTTAGATTATTTTTCAGCTATTCTATTTGATTCATTTTTTGGGGGTTCTTTTATTTTACAGAAAACTTTAACCATGTCCTTGCATCCTCAAGTAATAAATTCTGTGACTGTAAGTGAACTTCAAGAGCTTTCGTTTTCGCAGCTGTCTCTCCAGGAGAAAATTACAATTAAGAAAAAAGGTCGTTCAACAACTTGTCAGGACTGAGTGTTCTGTGCATATGTTTTGCAAACATTGTGAAGTAACTTACTAAAGTCCTGCTCTGGAACAGGGAGCTGAAAATGAGCTTTGTTCTGGTGTAGATACTGTGCTGGAGAATAACTGCACTTGAAAGGGATTTAAAATCCTCTTTTATTAGAACAATATTATTTACACACTTCCCAACTCGGGAGGGATACAAAAAGTAAAAGACCACACTTGGGCCTAACTTAACAATCAAATAAATTTTATACTAAACCTAAATAGAAAAATAAATTTTATACTAAACCTAAATAGAAATTTAATTAAACTTTGCTCGCAGAGCTAAATCGCGGAATCGGCCTCTAATTAAATGGTGCGTAGCAAGAAATACTGATAGTAGCGCACTTCAATTTATTTCAATATGCAATCACGTAGTAAGCACTATGGCTTATAATTTTAGCTGCTAGCTGGTCAGGCGAACGTGGAACAGAATGACCGTGGTCTGAGACTAAAAGCTCTCTCACACTAAGAGGTTTCTACCTCTGGTTTAAATAGTACTTGGCTGTACTTCAAATTAGCATAAGCTGAAAACGCGCGCTTCTTCTGACGGGAAGTTGAAACAGAGAAGAGATAGATAGATTTAAATTAAAATAAAACTTTGTTAGTTTAACTAAAACCATACAAACTGATATTCAAATATGTCATCCAGACATAAGAAACAAAAAGAAATATATTGATAGTTTCAATTCTGAATGGTACCAACGGAAAAATTGGCTTTGCGGTTGTCAAGTATAATATGCTCTGTTTTGCTTCCCGTACTAGCTGTTTGGAGGTGATGCAACGTGGACAATAGACGGTTTCAGAAATATAAACAAAATGAAAGGAAACACTGAAAAGCATGAGAAGTCAAAGAAGCATGTTGATAATGTAGATTCAATGCACTTTTAGGAACCATTAGTATTAAGGAGAAACTTGGTGAGGCATACAGACTGTCACTCAATGAGCATAACATAAAGGTTAAAAAGAACCGTGAAGTTTCGGGCAAAATAATAGACTGTATTTTCTTTTGTGGAAACTTTGAAACTTCCATACGTGGACATGATGAAAACGACGATTCAGTAAATCCAGGGGTATTTAGAGGATTAGTAAATTTAGTTCTAAATTAGATTCAGATTTGAAGAATCACTTAGAAACTAGAGCAGTCTTAAAAGGTGTTTCTAAGACCATTCCCAACGAGATACTTGACTGCCTCTTTCAAATATATAATGAGGAGATAAGGAATGAAATTTGAAAAGCTTGTAGCTTTAATGGCTGATGACACAACAGATGTTTCGGAACACACTTAAATGGTCGAATATATTGAATGGAGAAATATTTGAGCGTTTCTGGGTATTCTTTATTCCAGAAAATCAAACTGCAGATGGCATATCAAAATGTATTTTAGAACAACTGGACATAATCCTTCAGGGAAATGAACAAAAATTCATAGCTCAGACATTTGATGGTGCAAATGTCATGAAAGGCAAAAAAGCTGGATTTCAAGCAAAAATAAAAGCAGTTTATACTAATGCACATTTCATTCACTGTTATGCACATCAACTTAATTTAATAAGGAGAAATGCAGCAAGTATTTTACGAAACGGAAAAATATTTTTTTCTAACATTCTGGCTATTCCAACGTTCTTTTCAAGATCACCGCAACGTGTGTCCATTCTAAAGAAGCATATGGTCGTTAGCATTCCATGTTCCTTCCTCCACAATGTGGAACTTCATCATACGGACCATAAACACAGTTCATGGAAATTTGTAACCTTTAAAAAATTGCTTTACTGAAATTCAGCCAACATCAAATGCAGATTAAAATATTGCAGAGGCAACAGAAATTTCAAAATATCTAAATGATGATAATTTCAAGTTTTGGTTAGAGCGTTTTCATCAGATTATGCCTTATGTTGAAATAATATATAACCGAATGCAATCCAGAGAAATTAGTGTGTTTAAAGTTAGGGAATATATCACAAATTTCAAAACTGCTATTTTAGAATTAAGAAACTCAAAGTCTGTGAGAATTCTTCAAAGACACTGATGGCAGAAGCTAAGGAAATATGTGACTTTATATATATTGATATAATGGAAAGACATTCTTCCACTAAACGCTTAGCAGCTTCTAAATTGTTCAAGCTTCGCTAGTTTTAGGAAAGAACATCCTGCAGAATAAATAGCACTGACCACTGAAGCATATCCAATGACTGACAAAGGAAAGTTTGAAACTGAACTAAAAGTATTCTATTGTAGGTCTGATATTCACGAATACTGCAAATTAATTGCGCTACTGAAATTTATCTTGGAAAATAATCCAGATGATGTTCTTAGTGAAATTGCGAAATTGATAAAAATTCTCTTGACAGTTCCCATGACTACATCAGACTCAGAACGCTGCTTTTTAACATTGAAAAGAATAAAAACTTTTCTAAGAAGCATTATGAATTCGGAGAGACTAAGTGCGCTTGCAATGATTTCAATAGAGAAACATTTTCTCAGTTGTCATCCAGAGATCAAGGAAAAAATTATTGATCTTTTCGCGCAAATTAAAACAAGAAGAATGGATTTCATTTTTAAATGAACAGATAAAGATTTGACTGCAACAATTTAGGTTAAAGTAATTAAGAAGTGTTTAATTTTTCTCTTGTAAGATTTCATCAAAGTTTCAAAATAAATTTTCTTTTTATACATGTTTGTTTCCGTTTACACAATTTTAAAACAAAAGTTAAAATTTTTTGTAACAGCACCGCCACTAATTTTAGCTACGGGCCGCCACTGTTCTTAAGGATCACTACGAGATCGTAATATCTTAGATTGGTTATTTCAGGAAGATTAAGGCAATTTAGAGATTTAAGGAATTTAAGGAAGATGATAGCAATTTAGAGAAAACATTAAAGGTAGCCTTGGCAATGGAAAAGGCGGTTAAAGGTGTGAATGAGATTATAGGCAAATTCGCAGAACTGAAAGTACTTAAAACCAAGAATAATGAGTCCAAAGCGCGAAAACAAAACCTTGTTGCTAAATAATAAAGGTAAAAATTAAACTTGTTCGCGTTGCTTCGGGGCAAATCACAATAAAAATAATTGTAAATTCTCAACAAGTGAATGCCGGTTTTGTAAAAACATTGGTCATATCGAAAAAGCGTGTTATTTGTCTAGGAAAAACCGACAGGTTAAACAAAAGAAAGTTGAGGCAAATAATGATTATGATTCGAAAAATGAGGTCCCTATCTATGGATTTAGCTCCAGAACGCACATGTTAAAAGAAGAAGAGTCGAAGAGACCGCTGATAATGGTTCAAGTTAAAATTGAAAACAAACCAGTTAGCATGGAACTTGATACTGAGGGAAGAGTTTCGGTAATGTGTATAAACAAATTTAGAAAAATCTCCAATAGAAAGATTCGGCCTACAAATTTAGTTTTCAAAACTTACAGGGGTGATAAGGTAGTACCTATAGGGTATGTTCCTGTTAAAGTTGAATACCAAGGTCAAAAATTAGTTTTAAATCTATACATTGTGAAGGAAAATTTGGACACAATCTTCGGCCGAGAATGGCTGTATAAAATCAATCTCGATTGGAATGCCATCAAAACACTGACAACTGCTAGTAAATTGAATTTAAAAAAATTGCTTGAGGAGTATAAGGAAATTTTTGATGGTAAATTAGGTGAAATTAACAATCACGAAGTAAAATTAAATTTGAAACCTAATACTCAACCAATATTTTATAGGTCACGACCGGTACCCTTCGCATTAAAAAATAGAATTGAATCAGAAATTGATCGGCTTGAGAAAGAAGGTATCATTGAGAGGGTGGAGACTTCAGAGTGGGCAACACCAGTTGTACCAATCGTTAAATCTGATGGTTCCATTAGGCTTTGTGATGATTATTCTGCGACACTGAATCCTAATTTGGAAGTGCTACAGCATCCATTACCAAAACGCAAAGAAATATTTTCATGCCTTAATGGAGGTAAACATTTCTCGAAACTTGATTTCAGTCACGCTTATCTAGAAATGAATGTGCATCCAGAGAGCCAACGATTATTAACAATAAACACGCATAAGGGGTTGTATACCTGTAAACGCTTAATGTATGGATTAAATACTGCCTCGGCTATTTGGCAACGTTATGTTGAGGGATTATTTCAGGGGATCGAAGGAATTAAAATTTTTATGGATGACGCTCGAGTGACAGGATCGGACGACCAGTCTCATTTAATAGCAGTGGAAATATTTTTCAAAAAATGCAAGGAGCATGGTCTAAAATTGAATTTAACTAAAAGTAAATTTTTTCAAATTGAGATTAAATTTTTAGGGCACAAAATTGATGCCAAGGGATTGCATAAAACAGATGAAAAGATTTTGGGAATTGCTAATGCCCCTACACCTAAAGGTGTCCGAGACATCAAAAGCTTTTTGGGATTAGTGAATTTTTAGGGCAAATTTTGCCCTAACCTTGGCACATCCCTTAAATAATTTAACAAAAAAAATGTTAAATGGAATCGGTCAAAAACCTGCCAAATCGCTTTTGAAAATATAAAAAAAAAATTTGTTCAGACAGAGTTTTAAGGCATTCCGATCCCACATTACCGTTAATGCTAGCTACTGATGCATCTCCGCTAGGTCTTGGGGCAGTGCTCTCGCATGTTTTGTCCGATGGAACGGAAAGGCCTATAGCCTTCGCATCGAGGACACTGACTACCACAGAGCAGAAATACGTCCAAATCGATAAAGGAGCACTGTCAATTGTTTGGGCTGTCAAAAAGTTTTATCTATATCTAAAGGGAAGACGATTTTCTCTGGTCACAGATCATAAACCTTTAGTGGCTATTTTCAAGTCGAAAAGAGGGCTTCCTATCCTCACAGCCACCCGACATTTACATTATGCACTGACATTGCAGGCATATCAGTTTGATATTGTGTATCGAAATACCAAAGAACATGGTAATGCTGACTGCTTGTCGCGCCTACCTCTTAAGTCCGAACATTTAAGCATTAAGGATGATGTTGAAATATTCCAACTCTCCCAAATTGAAACTTTTCCTGTAACAGCTAGGGAGATAGCTCAGGAAACACGAGCTGGTGAAGAATTAATTATTCTTTATATGAAATTGAAATCTGGAGAAAGTTTGGAAGGTAGGGAGGCAGAGCACACCTTACAAGATGACTGTATAATGAATGGTCAGAGGGTAGTTGTTCCGAAAAAGCTCCGAGTTAAAATTCTCGAAGAGTTACACCAAGGATATTTAGGAATCGTTAAAATGAAGGCAATCGCCAGATCCTACGTCTTTTGGAAGGGAATTGATCATGATATTGAAGACGTTTCTAAAAACTGTGTTGATTGTATTAAGTTTAAAGCAGATCCAGTAAGGGCAAAGGTCCATCACTGGGAATATCCAAGTGCAGCTTGGGAACGTATTCACGTAGATTTTGCAGGCCCTGTTTTTGAACGAATGTTCTTGATTATAGTTGACGCACATTCTAAATAGCTAGAAGTGTATCCTTTAAAGTCAACAAATTCCTTTCAGACAGTTGAATGTTTGAGAGACTGTTTTTCAAGATACGGACTGCCTTTTGTAGTAGTGAGTGACAATGGTCCTCAGTTCACATCAGGCGAATTTGAAACTTTTATGAGAAATAATGGAATTAAACACAAAACATGTGCTCCATTTAAACCGGCAAGTAATGGGCAAGCAGAGTAGTACGCTTACGCCGTTAAACAAGCATTACGTGCAATGCAAGGTTATCCAAGAAATATTAAGCAAAAACTTGCCATATTTTTCATGAATTATAGGAAGGCACCGAATATGACAACCTTGTTAAGTCCTGCAATGTTATTCTTAAAAAGAGAAATTAGAACTCGGATTGATTTAGTTGTTCCAAATCTTAGACGAAGAGTGGACAAACACATCCGAAGGGATACTTACGATTTCAAAGACAGAACTTTTGCGATCGGAGAAAAAGTTGCCATTCGGGATTATAGATCGGCAAATTTTCGATGAAAATAAAGATGGAGCGCTGCATTATACCATTGACGTTCAAGGAACTTTACTGCGCCGGCACGTCGATCAGATCAGATCGGTAGGGAGCGAGGTTCCGTCTGCACCGGTAATCTATAAACCTCGTGTGGTTACTACTTCAGATGTCAACGTTATAAGGTATTTCTCCCGCCTTCTTCGCATGCCTTCGTGGTGTAGTGGTCTGCATGCTCGACGCGTAACCGAGAGGTCCGTGGTTCGATTCCCGGCGAAGGCGTTGCTCATTTTTCATGTCTCCTGCTTCGTAAAAACCTAATGTCTCTACAACGTGAAGCCACGGGCTCCGGACAAGGAGATCGAACAAAGAAATGAAGCTGTGCAAACTTCAGCCGGACTTGAAACATCGTCAGTTCCGAAGGAAACTGAAACAGTTATTTCAGTAAATCCTGATAAAGACTTGCAGCAGCCCCAGCCAGAACTTAGACGATCTTTGCGCATCCGCAAAGCTCCTCAGAGATTACATCTCTAAATAAGTGGGGAGGGGTGTAGCATCTGACTTCAAGAGTGTCAGCACTCTTATATCCGGACAACGTCTGGATACGGGACTAAGGTGTAATGTAAAAACGCATCGCTATGTCTGTCTTAGTAGTTAGAAATAAATGTTAGTATTGTTAACTAGTCCGTTCTCATTGCATTCTGCACTTAGCTGAACCCACACTGTAAAGACACAACAATAGCATTACAAGAATTACAAGAGACAGAAGGACTTCATCTAGGTCACAAACTGAAAAAAGCAACAAGTCAGATTTTTTCTGCAAAAAATAAAGCTGCTTAATAAAAATTGCAAAAAATAAAGGGACTTAAATGGCCAAGAGCATATTTGAATTATAATTGAATATAATTTATTTTTCATAAACAGCTTTAGATACCTTTGCAATCTGTTAGGAACAGCTGCACTGCTGTATTGTGTGTACTGTTGTATTTTTAATAAAAAATGGCCTGATTTTTTTCGCTGTTGCATTTTTTGTTACTTATCAGACAAAGACATTTTTCCATTACACATGGAAATTTTCTGATCAGGAAAGCATCAGAAATAAGTTAGAATAGAATTTAAATAAGCTTTTAATTTTTTTAAAGGAACTTAGAGATGCAATGAGCTGAGCAACCATCTAAATCCGCCATCCCTTAATTAGCTGTCACGTTTGACATGTATCATGCAAATCTCTTTACTGTTTAATTTTACCTCTATTTGTTAAGCATTTTAGATTTTCTAATTTTATGAAGTTATTTCATTTGATGCAGCTGAATCCAAATTAAGAGTAAATTTTGAGAAATATGAAAACAGCCTTTTGGCAACAGATGGCGCTGACCGTTGCACTGGATTTCTGACGTCAAACTTACGAGTTGCTATCTTTGGCAGGATTCCCGCCGAGGTGAAAATGGAATTTTTTGCCAAAGAGAGTTGACGCTAATGACTGTAGTAACCATAGCAGCACCGCATTAGGATTTAAATAACACAAACCCTTAAGCTATAAACACCATCTGGAATACTGGAGAACTGAAAAAGACTCCCTAAGGGGTCTATAGGCTTTTTCAAAGCAGAATGGATATACATTCAGTGGTCGTCTTAGAAAATAGTGCCATTCACTTGTGCTATGTTAAGCGCTGTAACGAATTAATACTTTCTGTTCGTTCATTGCCTTCCGATGATTTATAGTAAGTTTCGTTTGCAAGATTCACTTTTCGATAAACGCTGCGATTCGATTGCTATCGATTCACTTTTCGATAGCAATTATTAGTAATCAAAGCTATCTTTTTTTTGTTTGTTTGTTTTGTGTTTTTATTCTTGTCTTATTTAGGAATTTTGATTTGCCTATTCAGCATCGGACATAAATTTTTATCACATTAAAAGTAGTAGGAGTGGTAAAATAAAAATACAGCTCAACCCTTTTATAGTCAAAATTTTGTGTGATAACTTCAGACAACCTCCTCTTAAAATGACCAGTCTTTCTGAAAATATACATGAAACATTGCTTTAAATATCTTTGCGTTTAAACAATCGTATTCATAGAAAACTAAATCTTTTGAACATGTTGAGGATTGTCTTAGGAAGGCTATATTCTATTCTGTAAATTTCTTCAATTTAAATGATAAATCAGAGATTGAAGGCGATATAATCGGCATAGCTAGAACATTTGCCGACCGTGGCGAACCTCGAGTAAGTCCGCCTAGGCAGTCTTTGAATTCGTCTCTCTTTATGGTATAAGCAAGTGACTGAATGTAAAAATGACTTGAAGGAAATAAATTAAAAATCTACTTCTGAAAAGATTTTTAATTCTGTCATTTTAAAATTGTATTATTATTATTATAATATTTGTTTGCAAAGCCACCTATTCACACAGTACTACGCGGATAGTACAGAACTATTTCTTAAATGCAAAATTAATCAATTGTAGTTATAAAATGATTTTTATTTAAAAAACTCTTTATCACAACTAGAAACACAGCAATTGTGAAAAAAATTCTCGGCAGTATTACATTATCTGAAGAGCTGTATTTTAGAACAAATAGCAAAACGTCCACAGGACCCACCTTCTGCATTTCTGTTTCGTTTTCTTTAGCAATAATAATGGAAATAAAACTTTGAAACCAGTGGCGTGCGGTAGGTTTTCATGCAGGGTGTGCAGAGTACAACAACAATAATAATAATAAAACCATAAAAATGTACATTAAACACTTCTTTAATTTTTATTATTCATTTGTACACAAAATCTATACGTCTATCCGTATTACTAACAAAATCATCAATTACATGATCATAAAACTGGTTTTGACTGTAATAAGTATAACATTTTTTTCTATTGTTATTAGAGATAAATTGCTTAATCTATCCTGGCTCATTGTATTGCGTGCATAATTTTTTACTCTTTTCAATGCTGAAAATGATCTCTCCATCGAAGCAGTTGAAAATGGAATTGTACAAATAAAATGTGCCAATTTATTTACTTCGCTTAGGGCATCTGTCAAATCATTCAGCATTATAGGCTGAATAAGTTTCGATAAATTCATTTCGTGGTATGACTCACTACGATAAAGAACGCATAATTTATTGGTTAGCTTTACAAAATCGAAATGTTTTGCATAAGCCTTCTTTAACGAATTAAGACATTCATCCGGAAATTTACTTTGATATTTCTTAAAAAACTGAAATTCAATAGTTCAAAAAATT
>KK120750.1:9654-22074 GCA_000611955.2 Stegodyphus mimosarum | reverse complement strand
AGTAATATAAAGGAATCCTTCTGTTGAATAAAAAAGGAGTGTTCTGAGCATATTCATGTAAATATCTGTAGAGTAAAATAATAGAAATGAAATACTTTTGGTACGTAACTGAACTAAACTGGGTGAAAATGACTCATGTATTGGTTTGAGCGAACTTTATGACATGAAAAATTTATTAAGGATTTCTTCAAAGTCAGTAGGTCTTCCAGTAAAGAAACTGTTTGTAACAGTACAGTGTTTGTACAGTAAAGAAAGTTTTAAGTCTGTATTTGTTTTTAGGGAAAGGAATCAGAAATACAACATGAATATATTTTAAAAGCAGGATCAAAGTTTAATCTGAGGAAAAATGTGGAAATGCAAAGTGTAAAATTTAGATTTGTCAGACACAGTTTGGCGAATCCTTTGAATAAAAGTAAGACGTGTAAAAGAGAATTCGTAATGTTTTGCGTAGTATTTCATAAAGTTTGTACAGTCATTAGTAATTAGTGCAAAAGATTAGAAGAAAATGTTCTGGGAATCTTCTATTTAGTAGTATGAAAAGTAAGAAATGTAGTGTTTTATTAAAACTGCATAGAAGAATACTGTTTAAAGTTCCAGAAAATGTTATCCATAAAGACCTCCAGAAAGAAATGGAGATGTAACATCAATAAGTATTTAAAACAAGAGAAAGAAGTTAAGAGTAAAATAAAAAAACACAACAAGAAAAAATTTTAAAGAATAGAAAAAAGTACATTTATAAAAAAAAAAAATATGAAAAAAAAAATTTCAGTTTACGTTTGGAAGTAAAATACATAAGCGGGAAAAACTGCATTTGTGAAAACTGAGAAGTGGAAAAAGTATGAAAATAAATATTACTTTTTTGAAAACAAAATAAAAATGTAGTAACAACTTCTTTAAAATAAAAAGCGAAAAGATAAAAATTTAACTTGTAAAAATAAATATTACTTTTGTAAAAACCAAAAAAGTTAAACGTAAAAAAGTTTTTAAAATAAAAATATGAAAAGGAATAAATTTGAAAAAAAAACTTTTGGAAAATAAAAAAATGAAAAGAAAATGTAAAATAAATTTTTTTCTACGGATATAAAATTGTGGAAGCAATATTGCGACAGTAAAATTAACGTTAGCAAAAGCAAAACATGTAAATTTAATTTAGTAAGAACAAGAAAAAAAAGGATAAAACAAAAATGAAAAATGTAGTAACAAGTTCTTTAAACTAAAACGCAACAAGGAAAAAAAAATAAAACTTGTAAAAATAATATAACTTTTATCAAGAAAAAAAAGTTAAACGCAAAAATGTTTTTAAAGTAAAAATATGAAAAGGAATAAATTTGGAAAAATACTTTTATAAAATAAAAAAGGAAAAGAAAATGTAAAAATAAATTTTTTTCTACGAATTTAAAATTGTGGAAACATTAATTTGCGACAGTGAAGTTTACATTTGCAAAAGCAAAATATGTAAATTTAATCTAGTAAGAACGAAAAGAAAAAAAAAAGGAAAACAATGAAAAATATCCTAAAGAAAAAATTTAAACTGTGGGAAAATCTTATATTTAAAGCAGCACATCATAAAGAAATGGCTTAGAAAGTTGAGGTTTGCGCATGTGCTATCCTTCAGCCTAGTGACATCATGCCGGTTTCCTCTGTACAAGGTAAAATGGACAAAGAGGGTGGACAAGGTGAAAGAACAAGTTTGGAGGGACAATACGATTGCTGTGTGGTTAAAGCGCCAGACTCCCACCCCAGAGATAACGAGTTCGAATCCCGGCCGTGGAGTTATTTTTAAAATTAAGGGAAAATGATACTACATCAATTAAAAATGGATAAAATTAATATTATCAATTAAAATAATGACGGATTAAATAATTAAAAAGGATGATTCATAATTAAATAATGAAAACATAATTAAAAATAAAGAATTAAAAGATTAAGTAATGAAAAATAATCCCGCATTAAATAACTAAAAATAATAAAACTGATGTCATTCTAAACACGTGGTTCAAGACTTCGTTGCCATAAACATAAACAAATAGTGTCGTTGCCACAAGAAATAAAAACTTTGAAAAAATCGTTGCCACAGAATAAAAAGAAACTCAACACGCTTACGACATTCCATCACGTGATGCAAGATGGCGCTGGTATCGTCACTTCCGGAGAATTCCAAGATGGCGGAGGCCAAGCCCCTTTTCTGCTACGTCACTTCCGCGGCACGAGTACCGTGGCTTACTACTCCCATGCAGTATTTATTGTAGTGATATGATTTAAGGTTGTTTATTCATATTCTTGACTTTCATGTGTTATTGAACATTGAAAACCTCAAATTAGAATCTAACTCCAACAATTTGTTATAAACTCAACTTCTCAGACCTTAGAAAACTCCTTAACCACAAAACTAGATCTAATGTCCTAAAATAGAGCTTAAATTTAAATTCTTAAGTGAAGCCTGGAGAGCCTAACTTTAAGCACATTCAATCTATACGTTCATAGCATTCATCTTTTACATAACGATATTTGCATTCCTACTTGACCAAAACACATTCGTTTAACTTTTACAAAAGTTTAAAAGTTAACATTAACATTTCAAATTCAATAGAACATTTTAACACGTAATGCTTTAAAATTCATTTTACATCATTAGTTATAGTTATGCCAAATTCACAATGCTTGGCTACCAAGTTTAAATTAACACCATTGAAGTCTTTCGACTAAACAATTCAGAATTTAGCTTCTCGGAACTTGAGAATTCTAAAAGTATTTACAAAATAAATTTTTCGCCAACTTGCGAATTTAAATTCTTTTCTATTTAACAAATAGTTACAATTACATTCGTATTGAACAGAACTTAGCAACTTTAAACACATGACATAAATCGAGCTTTCATTACAAACTATCAAACAAGGAAATTTTTACTTATCTTTTTTTTTGGTTTCTATACTCCTGCATTCTTCTTGCGCAGAAGTCTGAAACGTTGGCGATGTTAAACTTTGGACCTTGACTCTTCGTGGGCGGCTGGTATACTGGTCCGGACCTTCTTTTCTTTTAATTCCTCGGTCGTTGAAACGGGACGCTTTTGGGGGGGGGCTGTGGATTTTGGAAATCTAATTTTCGTTTTGTGCTGTACTTTGCCGACCTTGTTTCTGGATCTTTGAAGAGTCTCTTGCTCCTTCTTGGTTCCTGGGAATGAGTAAACCTCATGTCGTCTGGTTGGCTTCTTTTGAATCTTGCTTCTGGTTCTCTGAAGAGCTCTTGCTCCTTCTTGGTTCCTGGGAATGAGCAGACATCATTTCATCTGGTTACTTTCTTTTGAATCTTGCTTCTGGTTGGCATCTTCTTCTGGCATCTTTTTCTGGCATCGGTTTTGTGGTTCTGCCTTTGGCTTTTGTTTCAGAAGACTTTTTCGTTGTCTTTTAGTCTCTGACTCCTGTTGAAGGGGAACTTTCGTGTCTTTATTACTCCTCGTTCTGGCGGAATTTTGTTCTTGTTGCAGGTTTCTTCGTTTCGCTGTGGGTTCTGCAGTGTTAGCTGCCCTTCGTTTTGTTGTTGAGGGATCCTTGTTCGGTGATGATGAAATTACAACTCTTGGTGCTGTTTCAGGAGCCTGCAATAATTCTTTTAAAATTGGAAAATCCGTATGACTATAATATGGATTTATCTGGTCAATGTTCGTGATAGCTTGTTGATCGTTTTCAGCTTTTAAATACGCCGTTGAAAATTTTATCTTCTCTATGATAAAAGGGCCCTCAAACCTAGGTTCAAATTTGGCCACCCTATTTTCGGGTGCCGACGAAAAGGAGTGTCTTAGTTTTAGGACTTTCTGTCCTGTGGTATATTTTACTTCATGTCTGTTTTATTGTAATATAATTCTTGTTTTGACCTTGCCACATCTGAATTTTTTATAGCATCGTTTATAATCTTTTGGATATCATTCAATTTAAATTCTTCCTGTCTTTGTTGAACGAAAAATAGCTTATCCAGAGGCCTTAAAATGTTTCTTCCTAAGAATAATTCTGCGGGGGTTTTCTTTGTGGTGTTGTGCTTCGCTGTTCTTAAGGCAAATCCTAATTCATTGACGCAGCTGTCCCAACGGTCATGATACACTCACGTTTGTGAAAATTGCAACACCAAGAAGGAATCGTCATAATTGAATGCAATTTAATACACAGTTGAGTGGTAGTGGTACAAATAAATGATTAAATGTTCAAAGCAAACAAACAAGAACAAGAGATCAGAATCAGTATTTTGTGTGGCCACCACGCGCCGCAATAAATGCTGCTACACGACGTGGCATGGAGTCAAACAAAGTTTGAATGTCTGACTGAGGAAGAGCATTCCATATCGTTTGTACGCGTACCCAAAGTTCGTCTGCAGACGCAACAGGACGAGGATCACGAGCAAGACGCCGACCAATGACATCCCACACATGTTCAATTGGCGACATATCCGGGGAACACGCAGGCCAAGGAAGAAGCTGTACCTGCTGCGCTGCAAAGAAGGATTTAACAATCCGAGCAGTATGAGGGCGGGCATTGTCCTGTTGAAATACAGCGCCTGGCAAGCTTTGAAGGAAGGGAACAGCTTCGGGCTGTAGAACTTCACGGATATACCGGTTGCTGTTCAGATTGCCCACAATTCGTAGCAATTGAGATCGTCTATGATATGCTATGGCGCCCCAGACCATAACTCCGGGTGTTCGTCCACTGTGGCGTTCGATAATGCACTCCGGAAGGTGGCGTTCACCGGCATAGCGTCTGACACGAATGCGGCCATCATGGTACCACAAATTAAAGCGGGATTCGTCAGAAAACACGACATGCTGCCAATCAGCACGCCAGTCTCTATGCTGATTGGCCCATTGTAGCCGCAGGCGGCGATGGTCGTGCGTTAGGGGGATCCTGTATAAAGGAGTCCGTGCGCGCAGTCCACACTGCAGCAGACGTCTACGAATTGATGAAGCACACAATGAAACACCTGTAGCTATTGACCACAGTGCTGCCAATTGTCTAGAGGAAGCTGTACGGTCCGTCCGCGCCATGCGGACCAGGTGTCTATCATCGCGAGCTGACGTCACATTTCGGGGTCCACTCCCGGATTTCCGAGTTGTCCGACACTCGTCCGTCCACTGCTTCCAAACGCGCATCACTGTGCTGCTGTTACGCTGCACACGAGAGGCTACTGCACGATACGACAATCCAGCTTTACGAAGGCCGATGATTCTCCCTCGTTCAAACTCTGTAAGTTGTTCAAATCTCGCTCTCTTTCGTCGACGAGGCATAAGTACAGATTGAGTTAACGTTTACCACTAGCAGATAACCACCGATAACCATACACGCCTCGCTACAGCCGTCTATTTATTCGGATCCATCAGCCGTTCAGAGGGCGCTGCTCAGCATACGCATGCGCTACGGATTTGCAATTCTAATCATTTGCATATCATGCGCTACTTTGCATTTCCTGAAAATTTCAGCTCACTCGCGTAAGTCCTTCATGGTGTTGCAATTTTCACAAACGTGAGTGTAATTCTTCACATATACCCGAATAATTTTAACTATATTCTTATTTACGCGTTTTGCAATATTTAATTGCGGTTTATGAGGTCCCATTTTAAGATGGCATATGCCAAGGCCTGTGCACAGGTTTTCAAATAAATTACTTGCAAATTGTCTACCATTATCTGATATTACTTTTACTGGGGCCCCGTATTTTAAAATATATTTAGAAATGAATCTGCTACTATTTTTGCTGAAGTCCGTTTAAGGGGAATTATTTCTACCCACTTTGAGAAATGGTCCACGATTGTTAACAAGTATCGGTTTTTATTAATGTTTGTTCTGGGGTAAGGAACAAGCAAATCAACGCCAACCAATTCATTTGGAAACGTAGTTTTTATGCTATTTAAGTACCCGGCCGGGTTGTAATTAACGTCGTTAATTAATTGACATAAGTGGCATGACCTGACATGTGCCGTCACGACTTTGTATAACTGAGGAAAATATACCGCTTCGCGGACCCTTTGTAAGGTTTACCTCACACCCAAATGGGCTCCTAATTTCGAGTCTTGCAGCTCCTCTAATATACTTAAGCATAAACTCGTTGGGACTACCGGCCGTAATTCTCGATTATCGTTGGTAGTTTTCGTATAAAATAATAGTTTATCTATAATTTCATAATGAGCTGCCCTATTGCGAATAGCCGTTTAAGTCTATATGATCGGAATTTTCGGGATCTTCCAGGAATGCATAAATATCTTTAAACTCTGGGTCCGTCTTTAATTCTGCAATTATTGTTTCCCGTGATTAAATTATTTTTGCAGTTAGCATTGTACATTTAATTGTATTTCCGTCTTCATCGATTTTAATGCGGGACAGGGCGTCTGCAACTACATTTTCTTTTCCAGGCGTGTGCTTTATGATTAAGTTAAATTCTTGCAGTTTTAGTGTCCAACGTATTAGCCGAGTCGAAAGATTTTTTCCGGAGTATAGGCGACCAACTGCCTCGTGATCTGAATACACAGTTATTGGGGCCCTTCCAAAGAACACCCGAAATTTTTGCACCGCTAGAAGAACTGCGAGAGTTTCCCGCTCTGTTGCTGTATAATTTCTCTGAGTTTGGTTAAGCGTTTTGCTAAAGAAAGCTATTGGCCTCCTTACCTTTCCCTCTTGTCGATAGGAATTCTGCTGAACTTGAGGTTTCGTTTGATTGTGAAACCTTGAATACTGCATACAAGTTTGCGCCTGGGCGGTTTCCGCCTACTCTGAAATTTAACAGTTAATTCAAATAGATTTTGCAGCGTTTGCGGGTTTCTCACTTCCAGAAAGTCCTGTATTGACGGAAACAATCTCGGCAAAATTATTTCGATGATTTCATTATCGGGCCTTTTCCCATATAATAATTCGACAATATGAATTTTCCTTAACAAAAAATCCGTTAAGTCGTCCTCATTACTTTGGTATTTACTATACAACTCCGATTCGAGTTTCGCGCGGTCTGTGACGACGGAAACGCTTTCAATAGCGAGTTTTTAAAATTCTCCCAAGTGTAAGTTTCGGATTCTGGATACCCCAACAAATTTTTGCCAATATTCTTATACCAGCTGAGGGCTTGACCTTTTAAATTTGTCGTCGTGGCTTATTCTCTGTGGCTGGTTTACAGGATATAGAGCAAAATGGAGATCTAGCTGCTCCAGGAAGGTCATTGCGTATCCTTTTCCGTCGAACGTTGCTGCTGGCTTCATCGCCGCTCTCATAGTTTCGAAGATGAATCCAAATCCCTCCATCGGGTTGGGTTGTGCTTGAGGGAACTGAAAGGTTGGAGGGGTCAACCAGAATTCTTCCGTACCTAACGACATAGCTCTTTAAGAACAAATTCGGGCGCCAGTTGTAGGGTTTAACTCTTTAAATCTTAAGTTCTTACTTAGAACCCCATGAACACTTTACAAGCGAATAATCGCTTAAGTGTGAACAGAACAGGTGCGACTTGAGAAGGGTGTCAGACCGGTTATTATCCAGTATGTTTACCATCAGTTCCGGCTTGGAACTTTACAATAAAGCCACCACTCGGGCTTGAACTTAAATACTAACAATTTGAAATAAAACTAACTTAACTATAGTTCTTAAATAAATATAGCCTAAGCTATCAGAATCTAATTAGTTGGCCCCTAAGTATTAATTGAATCGGCGAAGCCTAGCAAGGGCCTAGATATGGCCGAACGTAGTAACAGATAAGAGAGATGTGGCCCGAAGGTAAACGCGCGCTAGTCAGGAGATCAGACTCTCTCTCTGTTGAAGTCGGTTAAGTCACGACTTAAATAGTACTCATTCTCATTTGCATTCTCTGCGTTTCTGAATTCACATTCTGGCAGGAAATTGTAAGCTGAAATTAGAATAAGATAGGAAAGATACAAAACTTAAAATAACTGTTAGAAAACGCATTATAAACCTTACAGAGTATCTCCTGACCTGATTTGAAAGGTTCTTCGCTTTAAGTAGGAATAGATGAGTTTGATAAAGCTGTTTAGCAGTAAGAAGTTAGAAAGCTTGTGTAGTAAGCCTGCACGCCACACTCGATCAAAGGCTTTCTCAAAATTGAGGAAACATGCAGCTACTTCATTCTTTTTGACAAATTCCAGTGCAATGAATTCTATTAGGTTGAGAATCTGATGGGTAGTACAATGCCCTTTTCGGAATCCAAACTGATTTTGATCAATTAAATGCAGTCTTTCAAGATATTTTGTAAGCCGAGCACTGAAAATTCGTTCGAAAGCTTTTCCCAGTGCCGTTAGAAGACTTATGGGACGATAATTTTTAACATTTTTAGGATCCTTTCCAGGTTTCAAGATATTGACAATAATAGAGTGTTTCCACTGAGATGGGAAATAGCATAGCCGAATACAGGCGTTAAAGATATTTGTTATTAATACTATATATCTATTGGGTACAGCTTGAAGAGCTTCATTAGAAATTGAGTCGTAATCTTTAGCTTTTTCTCTTCTTTAAATTCTTAATTGCTGTCTTAACTTCTTGAGAAGATGCAGGGAAGATGAAATTAGTATTGGGTCTATTGAGTATGCTATTGAGTGAGAAAGTAATTTCCTTTTCATGTTCAGAGTTTTCTTCAGGATGTTTATCGAAAACATTTCTAAGTTCTTCGGCATGTAATTCAGCTATTTCTTCTTCAGAGTGTAATATTTGACCTACGTGACTAATAGAATGCGTCTGATTGGCGGAGGGTTTCCGCAGTGATCTAGCAATTTTCCACATTTTGTCCGGCGTTAAATCAATGTTTTCAAGTAAATTATCCCACATTTGGGATCTATAATTTGAAATTTCTTCTTTTATTTTTCTATTAAGATAATTAACTTGCCGTTTTTCATTAGGATCACCGGTAATTTGCCACCTTTTACGGTGTCTGTTACGCTCCTTGATGATGTTTTTAATATTTTTAGGGATACCTTAGGGGTTCTTTTCTTTAACACAGTATGTAGAATTTTTAATGGTGGTTTGCATCTTGCTATTAAATTTCGAGATTTCGTTTTCTATGTCACTACAGTGCTGCATTGAAGCATGGCTGTTTATAGAATTAAGTTGTTCTGCGTACATTTGCCAGTTGATTCTGGTTGTTGCTTTGGGAAGAGGTTGGTAAAAACCGTAAAAATCGAAAATAACAGGAAGGTGGTCTGAGGATAATTCGTTAAAAACTTCTAAATTAGGGATATTAGGTAAGTTTTTCATCAATACAATGTCAAGTATATCTCCTCGCCCGTTCGAAGCATAATGCGTGGGTTGCTTAGGAGCAATAAATCTTATGTCATTATTTAAGATATAATTATTCAGTATATTCCCGTTTCTGTTTGGTGCTCTACAGTTTCATGATAAATGTTTAGAGTTTAGATCTCCAGCAATGACTATGGGATAATTATGGTTTGTGAGTAAATCCAGATTTGTTGAGTTAAAACTATTTGATGGAGGGTCATATACAGAAATAAATAGGTACGGTTCGCTGAAACCACAATATATGAGTGCTGCAACATTTTCTATAGTGCATGAGCTATTGATATTATATTTAGTGGCATTAATGTGACTTTTAACGATGATGGCATTTCCACCGCCTCTATTATTATAAGATCTGTCCTCTCTGATGACATTGTAACCATACAAACGAAACTTGTCACTGGGACGGAGATGCGTTTCGTTAACAAGCGTTATATATATTTTATGTTTGTTAAGAAAGTTAAGAATTTGGAGTTGTTGATGTCGTATACCGTTTGCGTTGAAATAACTAATTTTCAAAAAGCTGTTTATAGCTGAAATAAAATTTCCAAAACATTGAATGGGTTTAAAATTCATAGTAAAATATTAGTAAAATATTCTATGGCAGACATGCCGACTTCTAATTTATCAAATATTGTTTTAGCTGACTTGAATTTATTGAGGAATTCCTTGACTTGCATAAATTGCAGCTTTAACCATTCAAAGAAATTCAATTCGCTGGGTTTCGATCCGGGTATAGTTTTCTCTGTGCTGATTGGTTTGTTCCAAGCAGGGGCAGTCTTTGGGATTTTCTGCGGCTTATTCTCCTGACTAGTGCCAGGAAGATTAGGGAAATCTTCAGCATTATGTTTGTAATTTTGAGTTTTCTTTGCTTCTTTTTGTGCTTTAAAAGCTTCAATCTGTTTTTCTAACATTAAAAGGATGTTTTGAACAACCCTTGTACAATGAAACGTGATTTTCACCGCAAAGGGCGCAAACTGGAGGTTTATCTCTGTCATTTTTTGTCTGTTTAAAGGTATAAGTTTCGTGTGTTTTTGCACATTTAAGGCATCTGGGTTTATAATTACATTTATCCCAAGAGTGCCCGTACCTCTGGCACCTATGGCACTGAACGGGACCTGGGCGAGGTTTATAAGATTCAATGGCAACATCTAGGCCTCTAATTTTTTTAATTTGATATATTTTCTTGCCTTCCTTATTTCTTTTAAGTTCCACAAGTAACACAGGCATAGGGACAATATTTCCTTCTGTAATGTGAGTGATCTGACGGATTTTGATTACTGGAATTCCTTCTTTTTCTAACTCATGCTTTATGATGTCTGGGTTGGAATTACGTGGTAATTTCTTTATTACCGCTTTTATAGGTTTCTCACTATTCATTTTATAGGTATGAAAAGGCATAGCCAATTCACCTAGAAATTTTGTAAGTGAACGATAGCGATCAGAGTCGAAGACTCTAATTGTCATATTTCTAAGGTTGGAGGTCTAAGGTTGGAGCGACATTTTTTAATGCTAAGTTTCTCTTCAATCTCATCCTTTAACTTATCTCAGTCCCCTGTAAAATCAGCCAGGACTATGGGAGGGATGCATATTTTCAAACCCTACCCCACTTTTCGAATTTTTGACGTCACGGAAATATCGACTAGTTTCACCTGGCAAATAAAATCGCCATACCCCACTTACAAGAAGTACGGCGTGCTTTTTGCGGAATAAACCGTGTGGTTTAAGACCTTATTGTGAGAATATTGTAATATAAATAATGAGTGGAAATTTAGAAGAAATCTTTAATGGGTGGTTATTGTTTATCGACGTACCGTATTCCATTTCCGTGTTTGAAGAAAGAGATGAAGAACAGTTCACTGCTGAAGTGGATGTAAAGTGTATGAAAAATCTTAAAGGTGATACACATAGCAGTAAATGTGATTCATTCATCGCAAAATTCAGCGATGCGAGTAGAACAAACTGGATTGTTGGGAAGACTTATCCAGATATGAAATCAATATACAAAAAATTGTACAAATGCCAACACAGCAGTTTTAATAAAAAAACACTTCAGATCAAGGAAGGAAATTTCATAGCAAGGAACGACAATTGCAGTGCATCAGTGTGTATAAAAATGAGGAAACATTCAGGAGATTTATGTTCCAAAATCAAGGTTAACAAATAAATTAATACATTTTAATGCTTCTTTAAGTATATAGTGGCTCACAAAAATGATCGTGCACTTTAATATTTTGTATTCTTTAATGAACATAAAAAACTAAAAGAAAACAAAAAGAAAGGCTTTTATTCTGATTATGTATAAATTCAACATTTTTTTACAGTAAATATGTTTTCGAAAAGATGAAAATTAAATTGAAAAATCAATATTATATGTTTAATGATGTTTTTTTAAGTTTTAAAAATTTCGGTCCATTAAATACTATCTGGATATAAGAAGTAAAATATATACGTATGTATTGGAATAATCATAAAATAAAGAATATAATAATATATAAATAAAGAATTAGAAGATATGGCTCTACTCTGATATAAGTCCCCGGTTGCTCCCCGGATATATGTAGTCGCCAAATGTGGCGATATGTGTTCTGTGCTGGTTTTTGGCGCGATTGTGTATTCCGCGATGGTTTTTGGCGGGATTTTTTTGGTATATCAACCCTTCTGACGTTGAAAGTTGAGTGGGTGCCGTGGTTTTGTTCTGCGTTTGGAGTTTCGGTGTGTGCGTGGGAATGGCGTGTCTTAGATTGAAGGAAGTGGTTGAAAAGTTTCAGCCGCGCATTATGGATTGTGTTCGGGATAAGTTTAGTTTGAGACGGTACGATGTGGTAGAAGTTCCTTTTTTTTTAACCTATGTTTGGGGAAAGCGTAGGTTGCGTTAAGGCCTAGGATTTTGCAATTCTGTGATTTTTTTTTAAAGTTGAAGCCAGTCGCTTTCCACATGGTTTCTCATCAAACATTTTTGGTGAGGATTTTTGAAGCCGAGCATGACGTGTCATAAGTCCGAAAGAATTTTGAATGGTAAGTGAAGCTATGTTTTTTCTCGTGTATTTCAGGGAATGTTAATGCATTTTGTAATGTATTTAATGAATATTGTATTTAAGATGATTGTGTTATTAATGAATTATTTCTTCACGGTTTGTGTTTATGCTTACAGTAT
>KK120748.1:101962-124346 GCA_000611955.2 Stegodyphus mimosarum | reverse complement strand
TATGAATGCAATATTTGAGATATTAAACATTCATTTTCAAGGAAAGTAAAAAAAACAACAACTTCGTAACTATTGGAAAAGGTAAGTTTTTACAATATCCCTCCTGATCTATATTAAAATATTTTAAGATTTAGCATATTAAAATAATCTAAATGTATGATGTTTTGTTCTGCGGTACAGTCGTGTAATGAATTCGGTAATTATCTGTGTTGTAGTTTAATAAATAACTGTATGCTGCAGTTATTTACTTTGCTAAATAACACTTGAAATAAATTATCTGTGTTTCCAAATTACATTTTCTTATGCCAGGTAAATGAACGGTAGCATTAATTGATTCATAACATAGAATTCAAGTTTACGAAATTTATTGCATATTTTGCATCTGCGAAATTTATTGCATATAAAAATATTCAGTTTAAAATGAAATATTAAAGTTGATTTTTCAGCCTTTAAGTGTAACGTAATTTTTAAATAGATTTTTTCTTTTTGCACTTATTAGTGCATTTAAATTTTCCAGTTACATATATATTCCATTTTGCCGTGCATGCCTATAAGGCGGATATGTAAAAATTTGATATAAAAATCATATTTTCACTTTTAATCATAACGTGAAGAAAAAGTTTGCCTAGATTTATATAAAAACTCTGAGATTAAAATATGTACATCTTACGAAAAATGCACGCATAAATGCAGTGAAAACGTTCCAAGCCAACAGAATGGATTCGGAGATTTACGCAACGAAAAAACAAACAAAACTAAAAATTTATTACTGTAAAACTTGCAGCAGATTTGGTAGAACGGTTTTCAGTAAAAGTTAACCCTAAAACAATAGTCGAGTTATAAGGTATTTCTCCCGGCTTCTTCGCATGCCTTCGTGGTGTAGTGGTCAGCACGTTCGACGCGTATTCGAGAGGCCCGTGATTCGAGTCCCGGCGAGCACATTGCTCATTTTTCATCTCTCTTGCTTCCAAATAACGTAATGTTTCTAAAGTGGCGCCCGAACAAGAAAAGGTCGTGGATGATGGTTCTTTACTACCGAGAATTGGCGATTGGGTCGACTAATCCCCAGTCGCCCTTTAAAAGGGGGAGTATATAAGTTATTTCTCCCGCCTTCTTTGCATGCCTTCGTGGTGTAGTGGTCAGCACGCTTGACGCGCATTCGAGAGGTCCGTGGTGCGAGTCCAGACGAGGGTATTGCTCATTTTTCATCTCTCTTACTTCCAAATAACTTAATGTCTCTGCAGAGTTATTAGAGCTTATGGATACAACGGGCCATCAGCAAGAAGAAAATTCTTCAAGATGAATACGAGTGACATTCTAGAACAATGTTGTATTTGTGTGTGAGTCAATTTAATGCATTTACGTCCGATGGACAACTTATTATGTGGAAAATTTGAATGAAGGCTTGAATATGGAAGATCTATTGCCTATTGTTAAGCACAGGACTGCAGACTTAATGATTTGGGCATGTTCATTCCCTCTGAGGTGGAAAATTTTATTTTTGTAAAAAATAATAAGCATCAGTATAAATTTATAAATATCGTTAATGAAGCCTGAAAATATCTGCAAAAGAACTTGGATGTAAAATACATTCAATTTCTTTTGGGATAACCATTCTAAACATACAGCTCTAAATGTTTCTTATGGTTGTAATGCGACTGTCTTAAGTTATTAAAACTCCTTCATATCCTCTGGACTTATGTCCTGTCGAACATGTATGGAGTGAATAGGAGAAAAGAATACATGACATGATATTTCTTCAAAAGCTTTCCTAATAGCAATTGTTACGGAGAAATGAAACAAAATGGAACATTCTTACACGAAAAAAATAGTTGAATTTATGCCCAAACACATGAAACGTGTAATTTTAGCTAAAGGATATCCAAAGAAATATTAAATGTTCACTTATTTTCATGCTTTTATTAAACATGAATTGTTTGTTTAAAGTATCCGAATACTTAACATAAGTTCCTTTTTCAAACTCGTCCATTTCTCTACTTAGACAAATAGCTCCTGTGGGTTTTGCAATTTTGACTAAATAACCAACTAACCTAGTTTAAGCCTGATTTCTAAATGTTTCACTAGCAAAATTCAAAAACTCATTAAAAATTAATGTAGCTATCCAGTCGGGGGGGATAAAAGAGATATGACAAATGCTGATGCTAAAATCTTGATTTATATAAAATTAGCAATATTTGCACAGAATGTCAACTTTTAAAATGTTTGCAATTACTTTACGAGAGGTATTTATTAATATAGCAATAATAATTACTTATTATATTACTGATGATTAGAATTAGTTCTTTACAATTACATTTCATATAGGAATTTTAAGCACATACGAAAGTATGCTTCTAAAAAAAATGCATTTTAGGATAAAAAAAAATGAGTTCAATTTTTACTTTTAAGCCTTTTTTTAAATTTATTTTAAAAAGATCGTGTTTTCGTTGGTGGCTGAATCCAAAATTTTTGGCCCGTGGATTCTTCCGCTTGTCTACAGGACTTACTGAACTATCCCATGGGGGTTAGTATAGGTGGAATTAAGCATGACGTCACAAAACTGAAGCCAAGGAAATGTTAACAACAACGCAAGTCTTATCATGACCGCCATACAGCATACGGTAAGACTACGAAACATACTGTTGAATAAAATTTCACTGAATTTGAAAGCAAATATTAAAGTCCGCAGGCTCAAAGATTAATTTAGATTTTAAAATCTGCATAAAATACCATTGAAACTTCCAGTGATCTCTCAGATTTTACCATGTATACATGTTATAGTTACCCTTTACACATTTTCATGTACCTAGATTTTAATAAATTTGAAAAAGCTATTTGCAGTCCTTGTGATTTTTGTATATACTAAGCAGAAAATATTTTATGTTAAGTATTAAAATTAGAACGGGAGACTTAGAAACGCTCAGCGATGAATAGCTAACATGCAAACAACGCCGATTAGAACGTAAACAAAGTCCGCTTACGGCAGCGGCCATGATACTGTGGACCTTAAGTAAACCTTCTTCCAACATTTCCAAGAAAGTTATTAGTAATACTATCTTAATCAAATACAACGAATTAAAAACATCTGTACAGATACAATAAATCTACAACGCAAAGTTCTGATTAAAATTCTCAAAGATAATCTAATACCTGGATCACTTTATAAATCATTCTCTTAAAAGAGCAGGCGTTTAGTACTCTATCTAAATCATTTGGCTGATAGGGATATGAAAATTGATTCCTAGACCTGAAAAGGCTGTATATAGTGGATAACTATCAGTTAAAGGATTTGTAAATAGTGTAATTACTGAAGAAATTGTACGTAATATAGAAAATCGTTGTTTTTGGCATTTCCTTTATTGCTTTTACTTAAAAACTGAGCCTATTTCCAAATTTCTAAGACTGCTTAGTAGCTCGTAAGCAGCGAAGATTATTTGTACTTTTTTCCTCTTTCCGTTGCGACAATTAGCTAGAAATTAAATTCATGTTCTGGTTTTCGTTTGCGTATTTTAATGTACCTTATTTTCTGTAAATATGTTTTCAGTTTTTCAATTTTTTAAAATTTTTGCAAAGATTGCGTTATATTTATTATGTTTATAAAGATTACTTTGAATTTACATGCATGAAAGCGAGGGTGTCGGGGACCATTTTACTCAAGTGAGAAAATTTTACTACTACTCAGCCTAGCAGTAATATCTCACGATATAAATATATATATAAGGTACACGGAACTGCCACATTCATAATGAATTCTATATAGTACCTTCACTTTAATTCATCTCGCTTAAAATCTAACTAATCGGCTTAAACTCAGGTTCCAGTTTAGCATCATAATTCTTATTTGAGTAAACGACGAAACACCTTCGCATTTCTTAATTATTGTTAAGTGATCGGGGGATGGTTTGTTTCCTTGAAAAGTCACCCAATTTCCGATCAATGGCGATAAATGCTTGGTTTGTTGATAATTTTTTATATTTTCATTTTTAAAGATTCATTTTTAAATGCTTCTTAGTTACTTAATTTAGCTACAATTCTACTAACTTTCTCAAAGGAGACAATAAACTCAATACTCCATTTGTAAATAAATTATATATATAAGGTTAAAAATATGTAAATCAAAATTATAATTTAAACTAACCCCTAATTCCCTTTAATTCTCTTTCTCTGTTTTAAGAATCGTAATAACTTCTCTGGATTGCGTTATTTCTAGATCATTCCATTTTGCATGGCCTGCGCAGCACTGATGACGTAATAATTGGGAACTGAAACTTTTAACTCAAACCAAAACTTTTCTCTTCCTGTGCTTCCACATCGGCTAACTAGGCACTTCAGCTTCTTTTTGTGCGCCGCTTGGTCGCTATATCGTTGGGCGCGCTTTCTATCGCAATACTTTCCAAAATGTAAATGTTCTTGAATAGGCACGACTAGAGTGCCAAGTGATTGTGGCCACGAACGTCAACTGGAAAATAAAAATGGAATTAAAACCGTCTCGTCTGCAAGTTTCTTTATCTTATATAGCTATTATGCATCGACGCTGCTCCGTCTTTTCTTTGTATTTATTATTACACACACACACACATATATAATTCATATACACACTTTTGGTGTATATATATACGATTCTGGTGCTGGCGATTGAAACCAAAACGTTAGGTGCAGGACTGCATGTCCTATACATAAAATTTTAACGTTCTGGGGCTACTCATTTTTGAGTTATGCGAGATACATGCATACGTACTTACGTACAGACGTGACGAAAAAAGTCTCTTCTGCATCCATTTTAATTCCGTTTTTGAATCCGTTTTGGGAAAAAAAGACCTTTATTTTGGCCGTACGTACAGATGTTATGCAAAAACAGAAATTCAGATTAATTCGAGGTCTATGAAAATGGATATTTTCGTTTAAATGTGATACCCGAAATTTTTCTAGATTGCAATTTCTAGATTTTCTAGATTACTCCGTACAAGGAGGTAAAAATGCGCTAAATTTATTTGGATTGAACCTAAATTTCGAATTGTGAAAGAACGAATCAGTCAAGTAAGCTTCAAATAAATCACGTAAGTTTAATAAGACAAGAAAGATATTTATAAATGTGTACCAAATTCAATAACTATTTGAGAGCTAAATTTTTAAAAACTGCTTGTGCGATTTTTACAAAACTTGGCACTTTAGCATAATTTCAGACCTAGGATCGAAATACGACAAAAAACATCGGTATGTCATTTCAGAAATGTTTGATTATGCGTAGACATTGTTTGGTCCTCGAGTACGTGTGTTATGCGAGGGACCATAGAATTTCGCATCGCCTATAGAATAGTTAGTAATTCATCTCTAAGTATGAGCAAAACCGCTTAGTCTACACGTATGAGAGCTTGAATAAATGATGAGAACACGAATGAACAAAAAAGGACTGATAACAATCCAATCTACAGGAAAATAAGCAGAAGCATTCTAATGTATTTTTGCAAGGAGTTGCAATAAATTCTAAAAGAAACTGTAGGGATTATTTTCGTTTTCTAATAGCTATTTTTCATTTTGAAATCCTTTCTTTTACTCCATTGTTTTCCACCTACAATTCACTGCCAGAATGAGTTTCTAGTATCGAGATTTATGTAAATGAGGTAGAACTAGTATTTAATGGGAAGTTCAGTCACTTCCGTAAAAGAGCTGGGAAGTTCTCAGAGCGTGTTCTGCCTTCTGGCCACATCACTGCTTTAAACCTATCTTGCTACGTTTGGCCGAAGTCTTGCATGCCCGATAGTATCCGCTGGTGAGGTTTCAGTAAGGGCCAACTTGCTTAGTTATTTCTGTACAGCTTCAGCTAAATTTTAGTTAATTAGAATTAGTTTCTTATTTTTATCGTAAGCCCAAGTGGAGGCTATCCTGGGAGCTCGAGCGGGGTCAACTATCAAATATTTCTTTGAACCAAATAAAAGAGTATTTTAAGCCTTCTTGGACTTTGTTTCGGCAGCTGATAGAATAGCAGCGAACACTTGCTGTACTCTTCTCTAGTTCTAGTTGGCCAGAACACATACTTTAACCAGAACAATGTAAAACTATACACAAATTTGTTGAGGCACAAGGTTTCTTGAGGATGTAACCATGAACAGTACTTTCATAAGCTAGTTATTAAAAATAAATGTTTTGGTCTTTTTATATATTTTAGCACTTATATGTACAAGAAGCATTAATTTTGCTTAGGAATAAATTTATTTTAATAGTAATAAAGATATATTAGGCTGTAGTATTTTTTCACGCATACTACCTGATTTTTAAATATACCGTTACGAATTTTTTTGTATATGTGAATTCTTTTAGTGAAATTATATGTAAAGTCTAGTACCTCTTGTATAATGTAACATGAAAGGCCTCAAGAATGTAAAGCATCGCCGAAAAAACAGGTTTCTAGCAGTAAATCCATTTACCTGGCCAACTTGGAAACATTTTTGGTCCGGTCTCTGTATGCCTATCGTTGGTAGTGTAACTGAATAACTAACTGATACGTATATGTAACTGTCACTGTTCCCAGTCCTTGTATGTAACTGTAACTGTAAATGCCATCCAGCAGTTTCCAGAAATCAAAGGTGCTGGAGATCTCTCGGCGGTAAAGGGATGAACTATACAAGACCAGAGAATATCAGTTCTCAGTATTTAGTTCACAGTTGAGTTCGAAGTATTGAGAGATCTCCGTGAGAGTTTCTCTGTTTAGATGCACTTTGCACTGCTTTGTGTTCAACCTTGTTAGTAGTTTGAGGTGGTAACTACAGATTGTGCTCTGTCGTTGTATGAAGAGTTGTACGAGTACCTTTGTGGAAAAATCGAGAACTGTGAAGTGCTTCTTTGGGAAAATAAATTTTATGAAGCTATAGTCAGATTTGGCTGCGTCAATCCATTACGAACCCGTATGAACTGAAAGTGTTTGGTGTTAGAAGTGGGACTGAATGCCGATGACAAGAGCGGTTTTGTCGAGCAATTAAGACAGCTGATGACAGCCTTTGCTGCATTCTTCGAAGAAGAGATAAAAGCGGGTCAAGAAAAGATAGAAGCGGGGCAAGAAGAGAGGAAAGCAGGACAAGAAAGGATCGAAGGTACCGTTAAATCAGTTCAAGAAAGGGTCGTCAAGTAAGTTCAAAAAAAGACTGAGCCAGGTCAAAGCGGAAAGAAAGGAGAAATTAGCTCCATAATAGAAAACAAATTCAAGCCAATGGAAAGCAGAATACACACGTCTCAAAATGAAGTTGGAGAAAGAAAGAATTTCTGCTGCCAAAAAAACCAGTCGACGAAAGAGTTTCTGCTGTCGAACAACACATCAAAAAAAGAGTTTCTGCTGTTGCCAAGCGACAGCAGGAACCATCCATAGCGACCATCCATAACCATCCATAGCGACAGCAGGAAGCAACTGTGTTAACCTTAAATTTCTACCCATGTCTTCTCGATCCTCTCTAAAGCTATCCAGTTGTGATGGAATGACCTCATGGCAAATGTATATAAGCCTTAATTCTGTACAGTAGCAAACACAGATAGATTGGATTTGAAGTCATGCACAATTCCGCTGGAGAGCAAATGGAGAAGATGAAGACCCCGTACTAGAGATATGAGAGCTACAGGAATTTGATTTAACGAAAATGGCAAGGTGTGGTTATGGAATCTGATTCGATGGAAAGAATATTCTGTTAAAGACTGGCGAGTCGCACTCAGACGGTTCTTACACAGTTCTAAACCGGCTGAATTACTTCGTAGTTCAGATCCGTCAGTCATCATATTCCAAGTCTGAAGTAGTTCATTACGTTGGCCATTGTAAGTAGTCCCCATACTGAAATACATTCATGTCCATAAATTAAGGATAATTCGGAGTCACCAGGAAATCGAACTCTAAATTAAATATATCCCCTGCAAAATCACTACACACATCTTCAAGAAACATATGCAAATTTCAGGAAGTAACCAGATGACACCGATGGTACGTCACAATGACGAGAGTGTAAGAGAGTAATATATAAGGAATACAGGCAAAGAAGTAAAATTGTTCGCAGGCGCTTTATAAGCATTTCAGTGCAATAACCGAATAGTTATGACACAAAGGACGCATTTGGATGATATTTTTCGTGGTAGAATTATCGGCCGTCTGGAATGTGGGTGTACCCAACTGGAAGTATCAGACGAATTTGGAATTGCCCAGAGTGAAATCTCCAGGCTTTGGCAACGATTCCAAGATGATGGTAATGTGAGTAGACGTTACAGCACAGGTCGCCCCGGAGTTACAACGCCGAATGAGGACCGGTATTTGGCAGTTACTGCCAAAAGAAACAGGCGGAGCACAGCCTCAGATCTGTCTCGTCAGCTCTCTTCAGCCACTGGTACGACAATTTCAAGGCAGACCGTATACAGACACTTAGGGCAGATTGGTCTATATGCTCGTAGACCTGTCAGATGCGTTCCACTTACTGCAACTCACTGTCGCCTGCGGTTAGACTGGAGTAGAGAGCATGCATTGTGGACATCGCAACAATGGGCTTGTGTGATGTTTTCCGACGAGTCTAGGTTTAGCTTATAGTCTGATTCTCGCCAGACTTTCATATCGAGAGCTGCAGGTACCCGCTACCACTAAGAAAACATCATTGAACGACACCGTTACGATGGTGCAGGAGTGCTCGTTTGGGGTGGAATTATTCTGGGTTCCAGAACTGCCCTGCATGTTCAAATTGGAACCATGACAAGCCAAATCTACCGGGACGTCATTCTGGAACAACATGTACGTTTGTTTCGGGGCTTCATGGGCGCACAATTTGTGTTTATGGATGACAACGCTCGTCCTCACCGTGCAAACATCGTAAGCGAATGCCTTCAATCGGAGGATATTACCCGTATGGACTGGCCAGCATTCTCACCGGACTTGAATCCAGTAGAGCACGTGTGGGACATGCTTGGCCGACGAGTTGCAGCCCGTCAACCTCCTCCTACATGTCTACCGGAACTTCGGAGAGCATTGCATTTTGAGTGGTGTAATATCCCCCGAGATCAGATCGATAATTTGATACTCAGCATGCCTAGGCGTTGTACGGACTGTATTGCATCGTCTGGGAGACATACAATGTATTAACAACCATACCAACCATGTAATATTGGTTTCTTGTAAATAGGTTTTTTTTTTGTAATTTGCTCCAGGAAGAAAAAATCGCTAATTTTTTTAATAATATCAAACATATAGCATCTTTTTTTGCTCTTTACCTTTTTTTTAATAAATAAGCTTTACAAATAAGTCAAATTTGTTTTGCTTCTAACTCTTCCTTTGCCTGATTTTGCATTATCCTTAATTTATGGACATGAGTGTATAAATAGCACACAAAGACCTTGTTTGTGTATAAATTTGTAAATTCTTGCACAAATTTACTGATTTATTATTTGTTGTATGTTTGTATGCTATTTATTGAAATTATTATTTTAATATTGCAATGATTTTCCTTAGTTGTTTGTGTATATGCAAATTAGTAAAATTATGTTTAAAATTACAGCATGAAAGGCCTCAAGTATGAAGCTTCGCGGGAGAAATAAGGTTAGATGAACATTGAATTGAACAAATGAGCATTTAACATCGAGATAAATGGCTATTTCGCCCAATTTGCGAGATGGCGCCAAGCTGGCGATGGTTTTGGCCACTAATTTTTATCACCAAATTTGGGGAGGAATGGCTAGATGTTGCAGGCTTGGCGACATTTTGAGCATAAATTTTGGGCAGTAATTGAATAACTGTAATTGATTGAGGTATGTAATCCGGCCCTTGTATGTAACTGTAATTGTTAATGCCTCTTAGAAGTTTCAAGATATTGTAGGTACTGGAAATCTCGGTGAGAGCTTCGCTCTGTAGATTCTCTTTGCATTGCTTTGTGTTTAACTTTGTTAGTAGTTTGAAGTGGTAACTATTGATTGTATTGTGTCATACTGATAAAAGTTGTGCCAATAGTTTTGTGGAAAGTTCTAGAACTATAAAGTGTTTTCTTTTGGGAAACTAAATTTTATCAAGCTATCAATACTTCTGTGTGCATACAGTTCATTGCTAACCCATATGCATGCAACAGTTCAATCTAGTTTGATACACTGACGAAATTTCTTCTGCTGTTATTATTAATTTAATAACAAACAGAAGATTTGTGGAAAGTATTTCCCCTTAATTTCTGCATTTTTAATCCTGGAAAAGGACGAAAGCACTGCCTCTATAATTTCATAATGAAAATGGAATTAATATAACGCGCTTGAATGATTTTACAATTTAAACACATTTATCATGTGTAACCAGCGCTGTTATTAATGACATAATTATGATAATTCACGATTACAAAGAAAATGTTTTCATCATTAAATCTGCTTGTCTATTAATTTACATAAAAACAATTTTTGGTTGATTAATGGACCTACTTATTTCCTTTCTGTAATTAATCACTTAAACTAGGTATCAAAAGTTAATCATTTTCTTGCTACGTTTTTGTCCTTTTAAGTCTCATGTTCAGCACATGAGAGACATATTCAGTAATAGTCTTCAAGATGTTTTCATTGACTTGGATTCATATGTATGAAAAGTTTAGTTCTAAAAATAAAATAAATAAATAAAAAAAAAAATAGGAATTAAAAAAATCTGAAATGTTTCAGACTTTAAATTACATTCAAAGGGGCGTTTTTTTTAAGTTTTGTGTGTTACCTTTATTTATTAAATATCATGTTCTTCGTACTTACACCATAAAATTCGGTTCAACAGCAATATTGCAAAATAATTTTAAAATGAGCTTATCTTTAGAATTTCCGGTACACAGTTTCGCGCGCTGCAGATAAAAAGTTTTTTGTTTGTTTGTTTGTTCCCCGTAGAGTGTTGCCGTTGCTCGCTTTTAAATCGTTGAATTTGTTAATCAGAAATTCGTTAAAGTTTTACAAAATATGAAATAGATAATAAAACAAATTCCAAATTTGGGCTTCCAGATACTCATGTTCAGGTGGAAACGTACGTTATTCAAAATTGGATGGCTCTAGGCACCGTTTTTTTTATCACAATGCCAGAAACATATGCACATTTATGCAGATTCTTCATTATTTAATTTCTTTAAGTATAATATAGGGCGATAATGTTTGGTGGCAACAATTTGAAAAGTTAATCGGACATTTATAGTGAATCAAAGCAAAATGCCAAAATGAAAACAATAGTCCTTCAGAGACAAAGCCCTTTTGGACTAAAAATGAAGAATATCAATTAAAAATATAGTAAAGAATAAACTGTCTGTTAGGTTAGGTTATTCAATTATGGCAAAGCACACGAGGGCTATCTGCCTAAGGGGAGGAATGCCTTCGTGGAGGACTTTGTAAGGGAAACTGACTCGTATACACGTTACACATGGGGAAAACCATGAAAACGCCCATGCAGCCAGCCCGTTCACGGGATTCGAACCTCGGACCGAACTACCAGTGTTCAGCGTCTTTACCGCTCAGCCGCTGGTGGGCAATAAACTGTCTGAAATTATAGTAATAAATATAAAAATTAAAGCTGCGTGATGATGTATTTGTGACTTTGGGTAAGTTTCTCACAAGACCACTGGCTGCGCACGTACTTTCCTAAGATTGCCACCTCCAAATAAAAAAAATGTGCTCAATGATTAATAAAATTTGTATTTATACTAAGTACTTGCATATGATAAATTGTATAAAAAGTACTTACATAAGACAAGTACTTACAATGAATTAAATAAATTTTAAATAATTAGACTTCGTATCTCAAGAGTCTGGCCACCCGCGTATGTTTACGCGCTGAATCCCCCCTAGGAACGGCCCTGGTTCCTCTTGTAAGTTTTCATCGTTTGGGGCGACTGAAGGTGATCCTGGGTGGTGTAGTCACCACCCCGAAACCTCTGAAGACATCGGCACACATTTACTTCGATTCATTGCGTTGTCTTCAGAGACTGGCAAAAACTTCCCGTGAATTAGTGTTGCTGAGTTATTCCCGGATTTTCAAAGGAATTCGGTTACTACATGTTGGAATAGTAAGGTATCATGTTGATCATGCATGATGCCAGCAAGAAATAAAAATTAAGATGTAAAATACAAGTGCTTTCTACGTACGAAAATTCATTTATATAGTACTTACCATTATAGTGGATTGTGCGTTACCTTTTGGTCGATATTTGCAGTTCTATCTGAAATGCATAAATTTCGGGTATTTTCGGTATAATATTTTATAATATATTACTTCTTACTCATTTTCCAAGCAGTATCCAGCAAAACACATGTATTTGATACCACTCTTCTGAGACACGTGGGAACATTAGGAAAATACCTCTTTTGATAAATATCGCAGACCATCCCATCATATTAGCTAGCTTGAATTGCCTGAAAATTTTTTCAGTGTTCAAAAGCAAGAATAAGAATGGTCAGAGGATGAGAAATTTTGCATAATAAGGTGACTGTGTCTTAACAGGGATCTGTTTCTGATTAAAAAAATCCAGGATTCTGTGTTTGAACGTTCTTTTCTCAACATCATACATCGCAAGATGCTTTAAGGCCATCCGAATTACGAAACGAAATAATGCAACCGCAGATGATAATGTTTCATACATTTTTTCAATGGAGAGCACTCTAAGACCCAATTTCAAGTATTCATGCACGTAACTTTTATGCAAACTAGATAGTTAATAAATGTGAAGTTTAATTGATTATTATATGTTAAGCAATTCAAACCTAAAGTGAGCATATGAACAAAAGCTCCACGGAACTAAGGAATTATGTTTTCTGCAAAATTATGGGCAAAGATCAACTAAACTGAAGAGATTGAATTTAAATTTACTTTTCAAATTCTAGCATGGTAATGGAAATTTTAACAATAGCGAATAAAGAGACTTACTTAAAGACGAACCACTTGCTTTGCTCATTTTTTTTCAAGCAGATTTCAAGGAATTACATAACTAATGTTCATTAAAATATGAATAATTTACATTAATAATCATGCAATAATAGAAAATTTACTTAGAAAAATAGAAATAAGTTGTGCAGATCCCAGGCTGACTTCTAAGAATGTTAATAAATTACTTTTAATAGATTCATTATAAGACCTATAATAGATTCATTATAAGACCTATAATAGATTCATTATAAGAGCAACTTCAACTTTCAAAAAGATTTGAGCTTGTCTTTTTTGACAAAAAAACTTTTATCTTTTTGACTGACAAAAAACTATTGCTTAATCAATAAATCTTGAGAATTTATTGAAACTGTCATTTCTTAGTTCTGTAATACTCAATACTGCGCGATGTTCACGTTTATTGTTTTCAGGAAGTTCGTCTTAAATCTTTTCACCTTTTGCACTCATGCATTAGCTGTTTTCAGATACAAGAATCTTAGTGGATGTCACATTTGTCATCATTAATTTCAAATAACTGCTTGGCTTTTATCAGGAGTAAACTGAAACAAGAACTGCATCAGAGATCTAGCAGATACAAAGCCCAATTTTAATGCTGAGTTACTTAGTCTTGAAAAAAAAAAAAGAACCTAACTCTAATGAAATCCATTAAGCTGATGGACCTCACAGAGTTGTCTTATCAGCCAAAAGATATTATTTCTAATCCTATTAACTAATAAATAGAAGTAAAGAAAGGTCATCAAGATCATACGATTAAATTCTTTCGCTTTGTGATCCAGTTGCTTGAGAATTTAATATCACTTCTGAACTGCTCCCTCAAGATGTTTTTAAAAAGAAACAGGTTTGAAATAAATAAATAACTCAAAAAGTCGTAGCCTCATGCTTTAGATTCCATCTTGACATCTGAAAAATATTATAAACCGGTATCCCTGATGTGTGAAAATTGAATCGATTTTTTTTAATAGTAAAGATACTTACTCTTACTCATTTGTGCATGCGACACATGCAATAAATAAGAATTGTAAAGATTCCAAAATTTCTGAGCGGTGCTTGAAAACATAGAACTATATAACATATTCCATTTCTCATTTCAAATAAAAATAATATTGATCACTGTTATTTATTAAATTAAATCTTTACCTTTTAAATAAAGTGGAAAGACACGAGGATAGTAGCCTGCATGTGATGGTACAGAATTTTAGTAAAGATTTTTTTCTGGAGACAGAGCGTACTATATATAAAAAAAATTAAAATTGACTGTACAATACAGCCCACAATAAAGACTATAAAATTTATAATGTGATTGTGTTATATATAATAAGATGCTAAAGAACATAAAATATATAATACTACAAAAGCCTACTTTGAACACATTTATGGTGAATGTATGAGAAAAGCTTAATTTGCCGTTCAAATATATCAAAATATTTTGAGTGAAACGCATATATATTTTAATTAAATCGTTCACTTCGTTATTTTGACAATCTATTAATTCTTTCTGTCAACTTGTTATAAATAGAATATTACGAAAGATTTTGCATCGTGTGAATTCACAACAGCTGTTAATTTGGTGATGGCCGGAAGTTTTTTATCAGAAAAAATCTTTATTTTTAATTTATTGCAAATAAACGTTTCTGGGTATTTCTAATTTCTATTAAATTTCTTTAAATAGAAAGTATAGAGAGGAAAAATATTTAATTTAAAAATTCCAAATACTGTCGTCGCTTGGTATGATGACCACTCTAATCGATACAAAGCATTCTCAGCTGATGACAGCATATTAAACCCATTTTCACTATAACAACCAATTGTTATAACGCCTTTTCTGTTGAACCCGTTATAGCGAGAATATCAATTGCAATTCCTCGGCTATTTACTTATTTAAGATTACCTTCTAGAGATTTAAGAATACCGAATGCAAATGAATTAAATACTGAAAGAGCTTCTGAGAACTGAATTCTAATGCTTACATAATTCCCGAATATACACTGCTGGCCACCCAAATTGAAATACCAAGAAAGACAAGAGATATCACAACAAAATTTATTTAGTAGATCACATGTTGACCAAGTAAATATCAAATGATTAAATTTATAGACTTCTGTGAAGTGTGATTCCTTAGAGAATCAGTAGCCAGAGTAGCCGCCATTAGTGGAGATCACCGCTGCCACACGCCTCGGCATTGATTCAAAGAGACTTTGGATGTGTTCTTGGGGTACAGCACACCTAGCAGCTTCCGCACGTTGCCAACGTTGATCTGGTGTGGCAGCTTGGAATGTAATCTGGATCAATCGTTCAGCAACCATTGACCACATGTTTTCTTGTTTTCTATCGGCGAAAGATCCGGAGAGCGAATCGGCCAGGGAAGCAATTCAATCTGTCGATTGACGAAAAACGCTTGGACAATGCGTGCCACGTGTGGTCGCGCATTATCCTGTTGAAATATGGCTGTGGGCAAGGTCTGAAGTAAAGGAAGGACAACTGGCTCCAACACCTCGGAGATGTAGCGTTGGCTGTTTAAAGTACAGGAAATGCGTACTAGAGAAGTGAGAGAGTGATATCCAATACCGCCCCATATCATAATACTCGGTGCAAGACCAGTGCGGCGGTGCATAACGCAGCTGTTCAGCATCTTCTCTCCACGGTGTCTCCAGACTCGAATCCGACCATCGTGGTGTTGCAGACAGAAGCGTTACTCGTCAGTAAGGACAATTTCATTCCATTCTGCCGCCCACATCCTTCTTTCATCGCACCATTGGCGGCGGAGACGTCTGTGGTTCTGCGTCAAGGGGTAGAGGAAGCAATGGACGTCTTGCGGAGAGACCACTCTGCCGTAAACGGCGTCGAATGGTACGCGCAGACACTGGATGATGCGTTACAGACTGAATGTGCTGTGCTATGGTTCGTGATGTGACTGAGCGATCTGTCACTGCCATGCGCACAATGTTCCTGTCATCACGTGAAGTGGTGCGCTGAGGTAAATGCGATAGAACACGTCGGTCCGTCGTACCCTTCTGCATCCAACTGTCACATATCCGCATTACAGTTGTTTGGTTTCGTCCAACACGACTACCGATTTCCCTGAAAGATAATCTACACCCTCGGTAGGTCACTATCCTTCCTTTTTCGAACTCGGAAACTTGATCAAACGATGATCTCTGTTTACTACAAGGAATAATTTATCGTTTTTTTAAAAAAAAAAACACGAGAAAAACACAATTGCCGAACTTGAAATCGTCGAAAACTCCAAGCCTTAAATAGAGCTTTGAAGTGGCGCCACAGGCGCGCGTGATGTGCGTCTGCCCTGAAACTCTAATCATTTGCATATCTCACCTCCGCTAATGCATGTTGTAAATTTCATGTTATTCCCATGCTTCCTTCAGGGTGTTGCATTTACAGTGGCCAGCTGTGTATATGCATACATATAGCCCAGATTAGTGATTCGCATTTCTTTCTAAATCTATCTCTTCTCTATTATAATGAACATGATAAGAAAAAAATTATTTTTAAAAGAGCATGAGGCATACATAGAATATACCTTTCAGCACTTGAGGTACTTGCAAATTTCCCCTTAAAATCAGTGTCTGACTCATGTTAACTTTTTCAGGTGCAACTTATCCCAAACAATGACTTTAAAAGTATTTATGATGTGACCTATCTAATGTATTTTGGTGTAAAATTCGAAAAATATACTGCAAAAAATCAAGTGCCCCAGTGTCACAATTGCCAGAAATGACTTCATTCGTCTGAGAATTGCCATGTGGCACCACGTTGCGTCAAATGTGCAGGTCATCGTCGAACTGGCAATTGGGATCACCAAGGTCCCAATGAAAATCCAAAATGTGCAAAATGCCACGGCCGCCACGTGGCCTCATATAGGGATTGCCCGAAATTTCCTGCCGTTAGAAAACAGCAAAAAACTTCTACTATCAAGCCTGGAATCAGTTTTGCGCAGGCACTAAAACCAGCCGCCCCAGAGCCAGTTTACACGGCGGTACCCACTGATGTTACTATACTAGCTGCTCCTCAACATAATGCCCCAAATTCTGTAAAACCAGCTGCTGCTGCGTTTGTGCCAAGTCAGCCAATTAATAGTAAAAATGCAAAAAATAATTATAATCCTCATGTTAATAGTAATTCTCATTATGTAAACAATAATAGTGCTAGCAATAACAATAATGGCTCAGATTTATCAGAGCTCTTTAAAATTATGAAAGAGGTACAAATCATATTTGGGTATAGTCTTGGCCGTGTAATTAGCATTTACAAAAGTAAACTACCAGAACTTGGAAAATGTAATAATATTTTGGACAAAATGCAAATATTACATCTTATTTTCGAAGAAATTCACGGGTTAAGAAATTAATTGTATTATGGATACTGAATTTAGAGTGATAACATGGAACGCGAATGGCTTAACCCATAAAAGTGATGAATTACGTATTTTTGTAAATGAGTACTGTCCCGATGTTTTACTCCACCAAGAACACAAGCTTTGCCCAGGGAGTACCTTCCAGATTGTCAACTACGCAACCCTACCGCCTTGATCGTAGCAGAATAAACCATAGCCCTGGAGAAGGCTTCATAATATTAATCAAGCGCTGCATGGCCCTCTACCACACAACACTACCACAGCTTTTAGCTCTTGAAGCCCTAGCTGTCGCAGTCATACCACTCACTACACGCCCAATTACTTTTGTCTCTGCTTATGTACCATCCAACAAAAGATCACAGCTAAATATTGAGCAGGATTTTGATGCGTTAGCTAAACAACAAAATTATTATAGGCGGAGATTTTAATGCCCACCACCACGAGTGAAACTGCAGCAATAACACATTCCTTGGCAACGTAATATATCGTTTTATCCAAGCGGCCGGTATAACTTTTGCAGCTCCACAAAATAACACGTTACGACGGACGATCCGCCAACACAGACTTTTTCTCTTAAAAGGATGCACCTATAAATCGGTGACTAGCCTTAATGAACTATCCTCAGACCATAACCCAGTGTTGGTGTATATGGATCTCTCCGTTCGTAATACACCACACAAAAAGGCCTTTATCACCAACTGGTCTGGATTTGCCAAAGCCTTAAACAACATATCATTATATATTCCAACAGCGCAAACAAGCGATGAGTTAGACGCAATCGCCAATAGCTTCACACTGGACCTCCAAATTTCACTGGGAAACAATAGTAAGCCAACCAACAGCACGAAAAGGAAAAATTGTACAACAGAAATAAAAAAACTCCTCCAGGATCGAAATAATGCCAGAAAGCAGTGGCAACGGTCAAGGTATCCTCCCGATACAGTGCTCTTAAATCAACTAAATAGAAAGGTCAGGGCCCTTACACGTGAACAAGCAGACCACGACTGGGCCGTCTATCTTTCCTCTCTTTCAGTAGAAGAGGATAATGTCTGGAAAGCTACCACTGAACTAATGAGATGCTACACTAGCATTCCGCCCTTAAATGGCCCACAGGGAATTGCCTACACCGAAGCTGAGAAAGCTGAGTCAATTGCTGATCAGTATGTTACTCAGTTTTGCATAAACAACATCTCCCACCCACAGACACAACACCTTGTTACTCAGTCCCTTACAAGCTTACTCTCAAGAACACACTCAAGCAACATTCCTCCTGTTAAACCTTCAGAGATCTGTGATTATATCTCCTAGTTAAAGACCAAGAAAAGTCTAGGGCTGGACTGCATCAACAACAAAATGCTCAAAAGCATGGGAATCCTCATGACTCAGGTTAACAAGAATCATCAACGACATGTTCAGGATCAACCACGGAAAACTGCAGTAATCTCTCCAATTCTCGAACCTAACAAGCCTCCAACGGACCCAGTCTCATATCGTCCGATCAGTGTCCTTTCCTCCTTCAGCAAGGTCGCCGAACATTTTATCCAGCAACGAATACTTCAGCACGTGGAGAGAAAAAATATTATCATCAACGAACAGCACTGCTTTCGGAAAAAACATTCCACCATCCACCAGCTATACATAGTGACGGAACGTATCTCCCAATATTGCAAAACAAGTCTATCATCGGGGCCATATTATTGGATGTTGCCAAGGCCTTTGATGGAGTTTGGCTGGAGGGCCTCATGCACAAATTTATAAACCTGAGATTCCCAGACTACATCACGAACGTCACATATTCTTATCTTATGGATCGACACTTTGTCGTTCGTGCCAACAACACAATCTCCACCCCCCGCCCGATTATGGCTGGGGTCCTACAGGGGTCCCTTTTAGGCACCATACTTTTCAATCTTTACATGAACGACATCCCGCACACACTTGACACTACACTAGCCATGTACGCTGATGACACGGCAATTCTATCACAAAATGCATCTTACGGCCTAGTAATCCAAGCATTACAAAACCGCATACATGCACTGGAGTCCTGGCTGCAGGCATGGAAGATCAAAATAAACGTTGACGAGTCAGATGCCATCCTTTTTACCAGGAAGAAGAATACAGACCCTAACATCTAAGTCAATATGTATAATACTCCCATCCCATGGACCAAGCAGGCCCGATACCTAGGAGTTACCCTAGATCACTGTCTCACATTGTCCCCTCACATCACACAGCTTATTGCCAAGTTCCGAGTGCGCAAACGTACACTCGCCCCTTTAATTGTTCGTAACAGCATTCTCTCTATTGGCCATTGTTCGTAACAGCGTTCTCCCTATCATTTATAGAATCATGCTACGTTCTATCCTCACTTATGCCTGCCTTGTCTGGGGATATGCCTGTAAGACCTCTTTAAATAAGTTTCAAATATTGCAGAATGTAACTATAAGGCAAGAGGTGAATTGCCTGTGGGTTATTAGAAACTCGGCAATTCACTGTGAGTTCTATATTTCTGAATTACCAACTTACGTAGCCTCATTGGCTGAAACATTCTTTGAGAGAATTCCTCTCGCCCAAAATGTAACTATTCCTGTACTAAATTACAATTATAATGCAAGTGCGAACAGCAAAAGACCGAGAGCGGTCCTTAGACATCTTGATTAAGCATACTATATTACATGTTTAAATAACTCAAAAAAAAAGAACCTATCAAATTACCTGTGGATACTCTAAACCTATGTATTATACCTATTTATTGTATTACTAATCTCTGTTTTGCATATATTCCTTATTTTCCCATTTGTACAATCAAGCATCATTTGTATATTTTTTACTGAGTATTTGTCGTTGGGCTCAACATCTTTACTCTCGTGCTTACCCATCGACTGATTATCATATAATTGCTTACTCCATCTATTTTATGCCATCTACAAGCTTATAGAACTTTATACATTAGAAAATCGGCTTGATAATATCCCAGGGTAGCGCTCTGCGCGGGTGCCTTTTGCGAACACCCAAGTTTACCTGAGCCGACTCATGTTAGGGCAAACGGCCACATGCCAAGGCCTCCACTTTCAAGGGGAGCTCTAAGTCAAGATATAGTATTTAAAATATATAAATTTTATAATTAGTTTAGTGTTCTAGGTTTTAAAACTATATAATTAGACGCAGAAACAAAATCGTAAACTTGGTATTTTACTTTTTCATGCCCGTCTTCAGAAACTTAACATTACATTGTAGTCTTATTATTATTATTATTATTTTAAAGCAGGAATATCATTTTTCTCTTTCATAGCAGAGAAAAAAATTCGTCAAAAGACATACACTGCCTCACAATCAAAAGAAATTAAAAATTTTAAAAATCTGTGTTTTATTCGTATAACTTGGTAACTAAACTGATAAGTAGTTTTTAATTGCATTAAATTATTCTTATTTCTTCAGCTTAATTATTTAATTCCAAATTCCAGGTTTTTGACATTTAGCCATCTTGCTTCCTGATACAGAAATACAGGATTATAGAAATAAAACCATTAATGCGAAGCCCGTTTTCAAATGTTTTTTCTCCGTGGAAGAGCCACAAACAGAACAGAGAATTCCTGAGTATGTAGTAAAACAGCTGAGCATTAAGACAATCATGTTCAGTTTAAAGAACAGAATAATGTTACCACCGTAACATAAACAGAATATGGAACAGTATGCTCCTCGTCCAGGACATATTATTGGATCGTTTTAGCATAATTTAACTGAGATTTCTTATCAATAAAAATTCAACAGATTCTTCTATCTTTTTTCAGTTTTTGAGAAAAAAATAAAATTTTATAAATTTTAAAATATATGAGCTTATATTTATGCAGGGCATAATAAACTGAGCTTTTGTAAAATATGAGTTTTGGGATAAATATTTTAAATGAATAATATTATTGAATTTTTAGTTTCATTTCACTAAATGTTTTATATAAATCCATCATTAATGTATACTAAAAAAATTGGAGAGGATACCCGTTTTGTTACTCTGCCCGTGTTATAATCCTTTCATTTCTTCTCTGATTAGATGGTAATTAACCCCACCACAACGTTAAAAAAAAAAGTAAAGTTTTAACTGTAACCGAATTCGGCTGGTAAATGGTTAATCTGTAATCTTCGGAACTGTGATATGGGTAGCATGATTCGTCGGTCTAATACTGTTCCTTCCTTGTCCTTGATCATTTGTTAGATTTCATAACTGGCACCCTCCAAATCTGGCATTGTGCAACCGTTAACATCAAAGGAGATCTCAGTGTCAGTTAAGTTTCCTTTTTCCAGTCTTCGATACGACGCGTGTAATCCCAGCAAGCTGGCATCCGCTGCTATCTCCGTTTCAACAATACCATCCATCCGCCCTCCCGCATCCGACCGAGCACGTGACGTTCGAAAAAGGGCGGCAGATTCCAAATCCCCCCCTTTCCTTCGGCGTCCATGCCGGCTGTGGCGGGGGTTCATCCAGCAAACGTCGGTAAAGAAGGCGGTTCGTACGACCGTACGTCGAGAGAAGGGGAGCAAAATAACTGAAAGAAAAAAAAGGTAAAATAAAATAATAATAACTGCGGGATCATCCGACAGGTGGCGGAGTTCGGAAAACTTTTACCTTCCCTCAGCCGGCCTGCTTGTTTCTACTTTCCACTCACTCCAACGAGGTTTATTCCGAAGCGAGTCGTCTCCTCGAGCACTGCAGTTTCATCTCATCTCAACCCCGAAAACCCGTGGAGGTGTGTATTAGCGTGCGCGGATGGCTTTTTATTGAGGGAACTTTCGGGATTCAAAGGATGCTCTGGTCTCGTTATAGCAGAGTATGAAGAAAGGATATTTTGAAATCGGATTGTTTCTGCTGTTGCTTCACTTCGGTTGGAATCTAAAGGTAAATAAATGCTTTCCTTATCAAATGTAGCAAAATATTTGTCATGAGCAGAAATGCACCATTAAATAATATTGAATGCGTCTTTTTAATTATGAGATAAAATTCGTCAAATTAGGACTTATAACTAAAATGTCATGACAAAATTTCATTTATTTGAAATGGATTATTTTTTCTTTAAAAAAAAGCTGCTTTTGTTTGCAGCAATGTAATATGATAGTTTTATTAT
>KK120748.1:3862-101708 GCA_000611955.2 Stegodyphus mimosarum | reverse complement strand
ATATATATATATATATAAAATAAAACTATCATATTTAATTGTTGGAAACTAAAGAACCTTTTTTTAAAGAAACGTTCTAAGTTCCTTTTGAACTTAATCTTTTAATTCAGAAGCTTTAGCGCAGAATTTTCGCATTATTATTTTTTTTTAAATCCCACAAGTACTTGTATATATAATAATGTATATTTCTTATTTTTCGTTTGTACGTAAAAGTCCATTTATTTGAATTACGAGTTAAATGTAATTAATATTTAAAACAATTTTTTTGGTGCAGAGATACCATTTTATATATTATTCATTATTAGCAGATGTCTGGAACATTTCTGATTTCCTTTAAATTTCTAATTGTGGAAACAACAGAAATAAATAAATAATAATAAAAAAAAGTTACGTTAAGAATTTAGAGTAATTATTTATCAGTTACGTAATATCATCCCAGAGATTATATTTATGAATTTTCACTACAGCATACATTCTTTTATTTAAAAGCTCGTCTAATTGAAAAATATACCAAAACAAAAAACTATATATATATAATTTTCCTTCTTATGATAATTAAATTTTCCCTCTAATCAAATGATGATGGAATAGGAAATGATAATTAAGAAACAGTAATAAAACAATAATAAAAATAACAGTGACTGTACCTGAATTCTTTGGTTAAACGTTTGACTCGAAATTACAGTGAATAGTGTGTCAGAGATCATCTCTTTCAAGATTACAATTTCTATTAGTTATAGTATTTCTGTACTGATTATAAGTTACTGTATTTCTGTAGTGACTATAATTTATAGTGCAAAAGTTTTTCAGTGAAACTGGAATTCCTAACAGAGCCCGATACAAAATTACATCCGTTATTTCAATTTATTTCTTAACTATTTATCATTAGTATAACACTTAAATTTTTAACTCCTTATTTTCTATTTCTTTACATTTTATTTAATTTTAATTGTTAATTATTCATTATTTTATTTATTTATTTCTGTTTACTGTTCCTAAATATCCATACCGCTCCCACATTTCTAATTTTAAAAATTAAGTACTAGGTATTTAATATAAACTTTGACCACAGAAGACCGAACATTTTTGGAACAGTGGGTGATCGACTTAGAGAGGGTTTACTGTAGGCATTCTGCCTCCCTTTGCACTAAATGGACGGACTCCCTTTGCACTTTGTCCAATGAATAATTTTGCAGTTTCTGCAGGTGGTAAATTCTTCTGCACGGTACTTTCTTTAATTCTAAAAATTTCGTCGCCTCTAAATACTTCTGCCTGATGCTTGCTCCAAACTCTGAAAATTTTGTCATTCTTAATTTGATGCTCGATGCTTCACTAAATTCTAAACAGTTTGGCGCCCGGTTCAGTCTCACCCTAGTGCTGACCCTGTTCGTTTCGTAGGTCAAGCTTTCATATACTTAAAACTGAACCCTTATTTCTAAAAATATGTTTCACGATTTTGATGCAAAAAGCCTTTCAATCTAAAACTTAGATTAGCTTTATGATGATAATTATAATTATTTTAACAAAATAAGCCTGTTCTAAATATTGCATTTATAATTGGAAAAAATCGTTTGGGAGAAAGATATTTTTAATTTTGGGATACTTAAAATAATTTCTCAGCCGTTCAGTAAACTATTTAGAATATTTAAAATTAAACGCTTTCTATTGCTAGTGAAAAATTCTGCATTAATTGAAGCAAAACTGTTTAAAAGACTCTTGTATATTTTGACTTTTATACTAGCAGATTTTGTTAGTAATGCAAAGCGTTTTACATTAAAAATAAAAAATATCAGAATATAGGTCAGAATGTAAAAAATTACCATTTTCAGGTTTCAATTTATTTACGCACTAAGACCTTAATTACGTTAAATATTAATTTTAGTCTTTAAACTTTGACCATAGAAGATCGAACATTACGTCACTTCTCTGTACTTGGAAGATGTTATTTTTTCATTTCAGAACATATGGTGAATATGTTAAATTTATTACTAAAATATTGCTTTAACTGTAAAACTGATGCAATCGGAAGCTCATCTTTTCAAAATTTAATTAGAGGAATTTTTTCTATATAAATATAAACTGAAATTTTTTTTTGTTCTTCCAGAATTTTTTTTAATGTTTTCATCTTTTTAACTGTTAATAAAGTAGTTTAAACTGATTACTTTATTAACATTTAAAAAGGTGTGTAACCTTATCCAAGAAAATTGCAACTGGGACGCAAAGTAGGAAGGAATTGTAAATCCATGTGGCAAATTCTTTTCATTTATTTTTTGCATTTATTATTCGTTTCATTCATTCATTAAGTTATGGTTATTTGCCTAGCAAAAACTCCGTTTAACAAAACAATACAAGTCTCTAGTAATATGAAATGCCTTTCGACGATAGCAAATTTTTAGTAAAAAGGGGCTTTGTCCCTGAAGGACTATTGCTTTCGTTTTGCGATTTTGCGTCGGAAACATTAAAAGTCTGTATCACTTTTCAAACTGTTGCCACAAAATATTGCAGCCCTGTATTATATTTAAAGAAATTAAATAATAAAGAATGTGCATAAGTGTATGTATGTTTCTCGCATTGTGATAAAAGGACGGTACCTAAAGCCATTGAATTTTGAATGCCGTCATCCTGCTGCGAGTATAGGCATCTGGAAGCCCAAATTTGAAATTTGGAATTTCTTTTATTAACGATTTCATATTTTGTAAAACTTTAACGAATTTTTGATTAACAAACTCCAGGATTTCAAAGCGGGCAATGGCAACGTTGTGTAGAAAAAAGCATTTTTATCTGTAGCGCGTGAGACTGTGTGTAGGAAAGTCTAAAGATATGCTCAGTTTAAAATTATTTTGCGATATTGTTCTTTAACCGAATTTATGGTTTAAATGCGAAGAACACGATATTCAATAAATAAAAGTAACATACAAAATGTTTAAAAAGCGCCCCTTTGGACGTAATTAAAATCTGAAACCTTTCAGATTTTCTTTTTTTTTTTTCAATATTTTTATCATCAATATAATTAATGAATAACGTCTCCAAATCCACGTGTTACTTATTTTCATAACTTTCCTGCATGCATATTATTATCTATATAAAAAATTATATTTAATGGTAATAATAAATCAGTACAAATCAACAGAGGAAAGGTAGTCCATTGAATAGCAAAAAACAGCTGATAATACGTAGATGTCAAAAGCAATGCCGATTTCAAGCATAGGCAAAATAGGAAGCCGCTTAGGGCATCAGCTCACACGCGATAACTATACAAAGATATATTTTGCTTTGAATTATTAATATATTTAATTTATTCCGGGCTTCAGATATACTGATGGATTACAGCTCCGAAAATTTTGGAGTTGAGGTTAATCATGTATTAAAAATCGTAGGTTTAGTAGTCATGATTCAGTTCAGTGTATGTAATTTGAGAGCGAATAAGGTAAAACAGTTTACTCTCTATGAGAGAAAAAATTCTTAAGCTATAAAACAGCAAGCATTAAAAAAAATCATTTCTAGAATATGTGTATGTATGAAGATATGCATGAGGAGAATTCTGTGCTTAACTGATGACAAGTATTAAATATTTTGAGAGCTTGCGTCATGTCATACATTTTACTTATAACGTCTCGTATACTTTGGTATCATAAATTGGGCTAGACGTTAAAAGACCGTTTAGGGAATTATCCCTCAATCTTAAAGTACGGCAAAGAGTGTAAAGAATATATTTACAATATTATCCTTTATTAGCTTAGTTCACAGATGACACCGACTCATGCTTACAAAAGCCAACACTTTTGGCTTAGCTAAAAAAGGTAACCATTAACTTAAAATTAAATGAAAATTAGCTTTAGACCAACGGCTTCTCAGGTTAATTAATGCGTAGGCTAGCTTTGACTCGAAAAAGTTGGCGTAAACAAGCCTAATGGAAAGAAACGCTCAACGAAACAGAAATCTATTCGCTAGGGAAATCAAGATAGCAACGTTGTCTTCAGGTAGGCAGAACACGCTCCGAATTCACCTTCCAAAATGTTTGCTTAAATACTCATTTGAATACACGCACGCTAGATCATTTATATACTGTCAAGAAAATATGGGTTGAAAGCAAGATCTATAGGAAAGGCTGCTTCAATATAAAATAACTGGTAAATCAAATAAATCCCCTTAGATTTATCTTGAGAAGGTAAATAATGTAAGTCGAGTTTTAATGCATATATATCACCCATATATACAGTATTTATAGCGCGTTTTCTGAACGTGCTGAGGAAGGGAGAAATTATTTGAATATTTAAAAAAAATTATAGAACCATGTGGCTGAAAAGCTACGGGGGGGGAATATGTGAATAAATACGTATACCTCGTATAAAGTATATTCTTATATGATGTGCATGCAATGAAAGCCTGCTGGTTTTCTATGGTCAGAAAGTAAAAACGTCTATAGAAAAAGTAATAGCATTTCTATTGCTATTCAAATAACACTATATTATTTAATTAATTATTTTACATATTTAATTTTGTGACCCAAGTATTATTGAATAGTTTTTCGAAATTTGGTACAATTTTCAAGAGAAAAAAAAAGAATGTATTAGTTACCGCGTGGTGTCTTTTTCCTTGCAAACTCGTTGCTTAGCTTAAAATTTACTCATTAACGTTATCTTTGAAGCTACGGCATTCATTTAAATTTTATTTGAAGTTTGCTACGACATAAGTTGACGAGTTTTCGGCTTTGACCTCTATTTTGAGTTATCTCTAAAATTAAATATGAAGTATAAAATAATAATGAAAATTTATTTAGATCACACTTAAATTTAAAACTAATCAAATACACGTTAAAGGAACGTCGTACTTTACAGGCTTTTAAAAATAGAAGAGTTAACTATACATAAAACTGGCAAGCATTCCAAAGGAATACGGCCTTCAGAGCTTTAACTCGAAACTTTTCATAATTAAAACTAAAACATCATTTGCTGCAGTATAGATAGTTCTGTAAGTTAACCATTCATAACTATTAATTCAAATTTAAGCATGCGCACGATAACATTATGGCAATTATTTTTAATTCCGATAACAGTTAAGTTTAACACAATCCTAACTTCCTTCTGATTCGTATCACATATATTCACTGAAACCAGAAGATTATGCCAATTAAATCAATCGCAAGAAAGTTTAAAATCTGTTGAGGACTAACTGTAACGTATTCCTTACCACGTGAAGAGCCGCTTTGGTGTTGATAATTGTCAGCGCTGGTCCAGCTACCTATGTTGAAAGAGATGGCTTATGGAGTCCTGTCGTCGTTCTAATTGGTAAGCGATTAGACAATGATAAAACCAGTTGCCTAGTTTTAGACGATTTGTTTTTTAACATTTGAACATTTGAAAGCAAATTGCCTGATTGTTACTGATTATTGTCGATATGTAATCATCCTTAGTTGTGAATTCTCGCTTTAGTTTTAATCCTTGAATAGAGGTCAAATATAGTTTGTTGAATCTTAACTTTTACTTGCGTAAGTTGACTGTAGTCAGGGCAATAGCTCACTGACTTACTTTAAAAATAGCATTTAATGAAGTACGGGTAAGTGAAGCTACTTTAAGTTCAGAGTTACAACGTCGTTAAGTACTACATCTGAACCTACATTTTATGGTTATAACAGGAAATAACACAACAGCTCCTCCAATATAGCAGTGTCAGAAAGCTAATTCAGGAAGATGAAATTGAAAAAAAAAAAAAAAAAAGTTGATAAACAAAACAAAACAAAAAAAAAATTAAAAACTGTTTTTAATTGTTTATGATAATAAAAACTTTGTTATCTTTCTTTAACAAAAATAGTATTTTTAAAGGGTGATGTATTTATTCTTTTTCATTTTCTGTTTCCATTAAAACAGAGATTTTCTAGAATTTAAAAACTGTGCTTCTCAATAAAATTATGAAAAAACAAAATTAGTCTTTGGACATCACGAATGTTCAGAATCGAGGGTTTGAGCAAAACGCACTTGAAGATGAAAAAGGGTTTACAAACTGAGGAAATAATATTAGAGCTTTAAACATATTAATTCTCTTATACATATCTTTTCCTTTTTGAAATTGAGAACAATCTAGAAAAAATATTTAGAAGAAGATAGCAAAATGTGCAGATTCTTGGTTGTTGCATAGTGCCGAGAGTATGAGTATCGTAAGAATAAAGCCGAGATTTTTCATGCTGACGCTAAATTGCGGTAAGGAAATAACATAAATAATAATCTACATTTTTAACAGCAGAATATTAATGTTACAAATCCAGTCAAATACTATGTCAAAACCCAATAGGTAACACCAAATTTGTTAAATAGTTATGTATAATCAAATATAACTGCCAGTTTGTTAATTAGTTAAGGATATGTATTCGACATACAGAAAAGCTAACGGTAAATAAATTTCCCTGAATAGAATTTCCGTGATATTCAATACGGCTGTCGGTTGCAAAATTGACTAGGCAAGGGGTTAAAATTTTCAAGGAAGTATTTGCAGAAGGCCCGTTTCATCACATTTCTTCTTTTAGAGGGTACCTCTCAACCTCATTTTAATGAAATAAAACCATCCGTTTCCTTTCAAAAAAGAGACGAATGGGATCAAAAAAGATGAAGGAAAAAAAAGTAGGAAACAGAAAGTTTAACAGAAAAGTTAAGGAGGGAAAAAAGACCCCCTTGACAGCTGAGACCCCCATTATAACCCTGTCTTCGAAATGCGACCAGCCGCCTACCCAACGAATAATAATCATTCTTTAGCAAAAATCTGCATCTTTTGAAACCGCACGTGCCGTTCGACTTGCAGCTTAACGCAACGGCATATGGTCTTTTCCGTTCACAGTTAGTTACTTCTGATGTGTAAAAAGAAAGAAAGAAAAAAAAAAAAAACGAAAAGAAAGAGGATCTGGAAAACCATCGGTTGATGCATCTGCCTCCAAAGAAAAGGGAAAGGTGATGGTACAGTAACGTGAGGTTATACCCTCTTTATGTACCGTACCCCCGCTCAAGGTACCGTACGGAGGAGGACGGAGAGACGGTTGTTTCTTTTATAGCCAGGTGGGTGGACTGCTATATTTCCCTTTCTAAGGAGAAGCTTGCTCGCTCGACCTTTTTTTCCCCCATCAATCCCCTCTACAGCACGCGGCATCCAAATCTTTCCAAAGTATACAAAAGAATCGCCTGCTGTTTTCGATGAAAACGAAAATAAGATAGACTGAATAACGCTACTGGCGTAAGATTTGTTAACCTCGAACTTAACTGTTAAATTGGTTCCAGATCTGTCTGTTCTTTTCAAGTTTTGATTTTCGTTTCTCATGTAGGTTGTTCAAATCTGTCACTTCTTTTCAAAGATTTGACTTTTGTTTTTCAAATTGGTTTCACATTTCTGTTCTTTTCAAGTTTCGGATTTTAATTTCTCAAATTGGTTGAAAATCTCTTTCTTTTTTTTTTTTCCTTCAAATTATCGAATTTTGTCTTTGCTTCCTTGCACGAAGCAAAGGAAGTACTGTAATCGCAAAAATTTTTCCGTTATTATATTTCAAAGAAGATATCATTTTCGACCGTTCACGAATCCATTTGGACCAATTTTTTGCATGTCGCCTGTGCGTACGGACAGGATAGAGGACCTTTTTTCCCAAAACGGATTGTAAAACGGATTCAAAAAAGGATTTTTTCATGACGTCTGTACGTATGTACATATGTATGTATGGCACGTCTCAAAAAACATTAGCTGTAGAACGTTGAAAAGAACACACACATCCAAATATATAATATATGTTGTGAGTGTGGGTGTTATCTTCATTATATTTTTTAAAGCTGTTGTTTTGCTAATGTAATAAATGCTTGCTCATTCAGATTTATGTCCGTTTCTTAAAAAAGGATTTTTAGAGCTATTGAACTGTATAATAGAAGAAAATTAAATTGGGGATCAGTGAGGCAAATACCACAGTTGAATCTACTTTCTTTTTTAATCACTTTTTCTTAACTTACTATGAGCTTAATCTGTTTAAATCCAGCTTTGTGAGGTCATTGGTTGAAGCAAAAAACTCCTTAATTGGTCTTGTTTTTGTATCACTATTGTCGATGTCCGTTTGGATCCACAATTTTTTTTTTCTTTTTCTTTTTTTTTACACTGCAGATCTGTTCGTGTTGCCCAAGTTATGTGTCTTAGCGCTCATCAAAATCAACTTGGTATGAATATTTCATTCTTTAATTATTGAAAGGATAAGTATATCGATTTGGTAGAGGATTAGGAAGCACGCAATGGTTATTTCCTTGATGTGGTATGTATTGTCTGAAACTATGTGGCAGGAAAATCATGATATCGCGAGCAAAGAGCATTCTCGAATTGGGCACACGTGACTACTATTTCTTTGCTGCTTCAATCCTCAGCTTTAAATTTGTGAGGCAGTATTTTCATTTTAGTACATACTTCTACCTTAACTTTATATTCTCCACAGTCTTGCTTCCATGACTTAATTTTAGTAGCCTGCCTCACGGCCGTTTAGGTTTTTGCTACATGGTGCAAACTCTGAGACACTAATTTCTGCCTCTTGGTTACCTTCCTAAATTCTAAAACATTGCCGCTCTAAATTCTGCCTCATTGTATGGCTGCCCCTATAGTATGGGTTTTCCCGCCCGACTGTGGCTTGCCATACGCAATAAGTATTAAGACCAATTATCGCGATGAAAATTAGAAGAATTCACTATGAACTTTCGCAATGATCTTTAAATACAGAAAGTGTGATTAAATATTTTTGTTTTCCGTATTAACTTCCTTAATTTTAGGGTTACAAATTTATTCATCCCATGACTCAAATTCCAGGTGAGTGTTGTATCAAAATTTATTGTTATACAAAACTTTGTTGTGAAAATCAACTTTACAAATAATTCTGTAAAATTGATTTGACAAAATAAAAATAACCAACTGAGTCCACTAGGGGTCCAACAAACTAAATTTACAAAATTATCGTACTTCTTCAATTATTCGATTCTTTGGAAATATTGACTAAACTGGTCAATGGTATTCTTGGAAAAAAAAATTGGCTAGAATATATATCTAGCGGCACTTTTATTTCTAGGAAATTCTGAAGAATAGCCGGGAGAGGGGGCAAGACACTCTTTTTCGGAATTATTGCAAGACATTAAACATTCATCAACATTTTTATTTCTTAAAAAGGTAAAAGATGTCTTATTTTCTAACAAATAAGATACCTTGATTATTAAAAGAAAATCATACCTCCGATACGTCAACAACAACAACCACAAAAAAATTCAAAAATGGTTGATAAAATTGTTAATAAATCTAACTGTTTATTGATATTTATAGAGCATTTTATCTCTTTCATTTGAACTTCCTTCAAAAACTCGAAAAATCAAAATTCGTTATTTTTCAGTTCAATTATAAAAACGACAAATTTTAATAACTTGAATCAATAAATTTAAATTTAAAGTAATTAAAGAATTTTTAGAGTTTTCATGAAGTTTTTGAATGCAAATAAAATCTCTTTCTTTGGAAGTAGGAGTAGGTGGGAAAATACTTTGCCAATTCGGCGTTTTATTACAAATGTGAAATTAAATTTATGAAATAAGAAGAAGTTCTACCTAGGCGAGATTTTCCTGTAGTAAGTGCATCATATACATTTAATCTATTTATCATGATTTAGCATCGTAGTCTTAATTATACAACTTGTAGTTTGATGCTATCTTTCACTGATTAGGTATTTTTTTTTTGGCTTAACTCATTAGTATGCATTACCTGCTTCCTCTCTATGAAAAAGGGAATGATCTCTTTATTAATTCATTTACTCATTTAAATTTCTTTTTATGCAGGGTCTAATCTTTCCAACACATTGTTAATGGTAGTTACCGAAATATTCGCTACTTGAATTACTTAACGGGTAATTCGTGCTTCAAATTGTACTTAGTTATGCATTTATTACGATCAGATAAAAAATTTAAGCAGAAAGACACCTAGAAACGTATTTGTGCAGCTAATGAAAACTGATATTACTTTCAAAATTTTCATAATAGTAATTTCTTCCTAAAAATATAATAAGATGAAGGAATAAAGGAAACGAAAGACAGTATGCATTAAAAAACTAAGCAAAACGTTTAGAAAATTTTTGGATGTTTCTGAATTACTGTTGTAATGTTTAGTTGAATCAGAGCGTAATTTTTATATTAATTCTTTTCCATGCCTTCTATTTCTTGCATCAGGCTTCACCGGTAAGTAAATCGGCTATTTTATCAACACATAATTTTTATGTTAATTATTTTAGATACTTTCTATTTCTTCTGTCGTCTTCAGTAGAATACAAAATGATTTGAATTTAAACAAGAGATTTTAATAGTTTAGAGAATGTACTACAGTAACAGCTTATTAACATAAGACCATGTTTAATTGTGCTACAAGATGTAGTTTTAATAAATTTTCATTAAGTTCTATCTTTCGCCTGTGTTATGTTACTGAAGTATATTTCTCTCTCAAGAGTCTTGCTTATTTGCGAAGACAGTCATTAATTGGATCAATAGAGGTAAAGTGCTGTTCTAGAATCATTAAACTTTTTCGTTCATGCACGAGACATAAAAAATGTGCAATGCCCTGGTCGGAATTCGAACTCCAGTGCTACCTATTACGTGTTGGATTTGTTTCCAGTTACACCACGAAGGCACGCGGAAAGGAAGAACAAAATACCTTATGCAGTTAGATCGTTAATGAGGTTTAACCATATATTGTTACATAATGTATAAAAACTTAAAGCTGCAAAATTTCAAGTTACTTTTGAATTTTTAAAATGCTAGTGTAAATTTTCTGAGACATTCCAAAATCTTGTTCTTTTTTAGTATTATTGTTTTCTCAACTGCAACTTTAAGGATTTTATTGTTTGAAACGTTTAAGTTTCAACAATTTTCAAGTTTTTCCTATTAATAATCGATAATTTTAATTTTATCTTCATGACTATTTGCGTGTTGTTTGTTCACCTACTTTCTTGTTGTATCTTATTTCGCTATCTGAGTTTGTACAGATTTATCTTATCAAGAACATTCACTAAACACTGATTCATTTTAAACTGATTATTTTAAACTTCTGTTGCACAACATACTTACTCCATTTTCATTGACGAACTCTTTTATAAAACTCTATTTTACAGATTAAATTTGGAAATCTATTAATCAGAGAGGATATGATATATTTTATGTTTATACAACATTGTAATTCTTGGCATATTTTATCGTTTCATTCATGTTCCTTGGGAGACTTTGGGTTTAAGTTTTCAACACTGGTGATAAATTATAAACGAGATATTAAATAATAAATGCAATTTTATTTTAACTATCACAAATTCATTCCATTCAACAGCAAATGTTAAATATTTTAATTCTAACTAAGATTTCCATTATTTATAAATGAACGACGTATGCGTTTCAGAAAGTGAACTTTTTTACAAATACTTCGATTTAAATTTACTGCAAATAATTTTAACATGCTTCTAAAGATCACTTAATCATATCACTTTAATGATATTTAACTCACGAAAACAGAAAAAAATTTTGATCAAGACAGGAAAAGTGTAAATGCTGATCAAGATAAGAATAATGATTAGCAGTGATCGATTTAACTACATTTATTTATTTCTTTAGTTGTAATGAATGTATTTTTATGAACATAGAAGGCTTTCGTGATATTTAACTCACCCAAATAGGAAATTTTTGTTGATCAAGACAAGAATAATGATTAGCACTGAGAGATTTAATTACATTTCGTTATTTATTTATACCCCCGATATAACTGTTTGCCGGCGGTCTTCTATGGGAAACAGATTCATATTCATGTTATGCATGAAAAACCATGAAAACCTATTATGCAGCCAGCCGGTTCGCATCCGAGTCAACTTCCAGAATTCAATTATCTTAACCACTTGGCCATCCGCGAAGCCGAAAGAAATTCAGATAGAATGGCTTTCTAGCCTGTATTATAATATATGTACGAATACCTCTATTTCTCTAAAATGTTTTAGTATTTATCCGATTTGTTATCTATCAAAAATTAATAATTTAGCAAAATGAACTATTGCTCTTAATGTCGGTGTTCTGTACATATCAGCCCCCTAAAGTCTGCTTATCAGTTCTCGAGAATAGTAGTCTGTACTTGTAGGATAAGTTTACATGTTCAGTATGTAGCAAATAAATTCTAACATCTCTGCGATTCTGAATATCTTTGAAAGCTTTTTCATGCGATTTGATGAAATTACATGCGGTAAACTTCAAAAGAACGCCTATAGGCTTCAGCATTATGCATTGGTACTGTCATTGACCTTTGCGTTCTGCCATCTGATCTAGTGTACTGTGTTCCATTGTATTACAAGCAAATGAAGGAATGACGAAAACAGAAACACCTCAACAGGTAGGAAAGTGGAGGAGAGGCGTGGCAGTGAAGTTCAGGAGGCCCAACTCAGAACCCTTTGATACCCCAAACACGTAGGCCCCACTGACTGCCGTAGCAGCAACTGCTTAATGAAAAGTCCGACTGGAGAATTCCGCGTTAAATTGTCCATGAAAGATTGTAATTTTACAGGGGAGGGTATCGTGTGAGACAGAAGTAGGCACTCGGTGGTCATGCTCATGCAATGATAGGAAAACATTCATTTGTCCGAAGGTGCGACTGAACTTTTAACTGGAATCTTCAAGATTTTTTTAATCTTCTTTTTGTTACAGCATTTCCTCGGGCATGGGGCTACCCAGTTTTCTCCCACTTTGTCCCACCCTTCCGAAAGGGGGCGGGATGTTCATCGAGTATTCTGGTCGCGTACGCAAATTAGTGATTATGCCCGAGGATAGAAGGTTTGTTAAACTTGTAAAAAAATAATCACTACGCCTTGTTGCTAGAGTTGCTGACAAACAGCTACGGCATGCTAGAGAGAAACTTTGCAGAACGAGGCAAGAATACAGATGCTGTGGAATTTGATGGCAAGTTTGCAATAAATCGTACGTATTCAAATTTGTATTCTTCTCTCGTTCTGCAAAGTTATTCTCTAACATGCCGCAGCTGCTTGAAAGTCCTGCCTATCAGATTCTGTGGAAGAAACGATTTGCAAATGTAGCTGGTTGGCTGATGCCGTGTGTCGGTTTATCTATTGATAGCAAACACAGTAATCGCAAATATTTATAAGCTATTTTCAGATATAAGAGAATTTAATTTGTTTTATTTCGAGGATTTATGGTCTCACACTTCATGATAATTCCCTTTCGAATGCATACCGTTTTATAAAAAAAAAAAAAAAAAAAAAAAAAAAATGAAGAATGATCGTTTGATTAATTAAGTATTTTTAAAACCAGAATGTTATTATTTTACAAAACAAATGGCACAACATGCATCATCAATTTGCATTTAAGAGACAATTATTTTAATTAATTCAATTTGTCCGATGAATAGAAAAAGAGATGATCTTTTATGTTTTTCTTTTAAGTGTACGAATGTTTTTGTGTGCATACATTTTGTGATATTTTTTAAAGGATTCAAAAAATAATTTTAAGTTATCTTGAATACAGGTTTAATAGCTAAAAAATGCTTAAACAAGTAAAAATTTTTAAATAAATCTTTTATGTTTCTGAGCCTAGAGAAAGGAAACTATCACTTACAATATTTCTTTTTCATAAAAATTCGACTGAGTTATAAAAAATTGCAGTCAGCTTTAAATTCACGTTTTATTTTTGATAATTTTTTGTTATTGCTTTTACCTGTGCTTTTATTCAGAAATTTACGCCTTTTCGATTTTAGAATATAGTCGGAAAGCTATAAAAGAATTTTGCTAAGAATGAAATAAAAATTTGGAAGTAAAATTAAATTAATTCTGAACTCTAATAGCTTTGTTCTGGCATTTAAACCAAAAAAAAAAAAAAATGCATCTGCCTCAAAACAGTTCAGAAAGAAGTTGGAATCAAAATACTTCATATTTATTGCTGCATCATAATACGGTGCTGCAATGAATATGAAAGCTTATTTAATTTTCGGTTATCATTATTTATTTCAAGATTATTTCTGCTAAGGAAACACGAAATCTTAGATCATCTTAGCCAATCTGAGTGGCTAAGATTTATACATTGCTTGTAACAGTCTTTCTCGAATTGCAAAATAAAATTCTTATCAACTGAAAGTAAGAAAATAGCTATGAATGAATTATATTCTTTTTCTCCTTCCCTCCTCCTTAGACGTTAGAAACGTAGTTATTAGAGTCTTTCCATTTGGAGGGAAGCTGTTTATATTATAATATTGCGTTATGTTACACTACCATAGCATTTGCCATCCATGCGACCGGCAGATGTAGCCATTTCACGAGACATAAGAGCTTTTTCTACGCGATCTTGCAAACAGCCAGTTTCTAGATCGTTGCCACTCGACGTAAAGTAAGATCTTTAATTACGATTGAGCAGCTGGTTAACACAAACTGAGGGAATTAAAAACAATAAACGCAATTTTTGGTAATTTAAATCTTTTTTTACAACATAATAAAGTTATATAATTTAAAGTACATTTAATTTGTAATATATTTAGTTTATACTTGAATCGGAAGGTGTTAAAAAGGGTCTATTTTGCAGGAGCAACGAAAAACTAACCCTTTCCTCACAAAAATGTTAGAAAGACGTTTGAAAAACGCGAATTACATGGACACTAGTTACATCGACTTCATATTTTTTTGTTGATGACTGCTGACATTCTTATGAGGAATGGAAGAATACAAATTCTTGTGAGAAATAGAATAGATTTTTGTTGCTCCTGTAAGATTTGACTTTTGTTACATAGCCGCATTTTACATCTTCCGATTCAACTGCAAACTTTTGCAGCATTATTATGTTTAATAATAGATGCTTCTGACTTTATATATTAACGTACCTTGGTACAGAATTCCTTTGATTTCGTAAACTGAAAAATAGAAACTAATATTTTGAAGAATTAAGAAATCACTGTAATTCTTATTGCCTTTAAATTTAAGGTACTGAATATCAGTGTATGTCTAGGAGATAATTTATAAGGAAGAAAAGTACATGCTTCTAAATGTAGAAATGAGATAATAAAATATATCGCATTTTTAAGATGCTTTATTAATCTTCAAAGAAGAGTTATTTATATCCACATTTCATTATTGTTAACAAGAGTGTGTAATATTTTAACTGCATATTTTGGCTTAGTTTCTGCAGTGAAAATTATTACTGATTTGATGTTTCGCATGAATTTTTATCTATTACTAGCCGCTGCGCGGCCAGTCTTCGTCTGGCTTTTAAGTGTACCAGAAAAATGCCTAAAGAGAACACCAAACATTAAATTTGAAAACTGCACAGAATTTTACTCTGCAGAACAATTTTATCGAAAAAGAAACAAACGACAACGGAAAAAAAATTCAGTTAAAAGTGCATTACATATAAAAGGCATACAACGAAATAAGCAATATCCCTTAATACAAATATTAATTATCCTAATAAATAAATTAACCAATTTCCCTTTGCAAAATCTTAAGAACTCAAATGGTGTAAACAGATTAAGAACTTAAACCGATTAAAAAATATCATGCAAAACTTTTTTATAATTAAAATTATATATAATTAAAACATAATATTACAATGAAATAAGCAATATCCCTTGATACAAATGTTAATTATCCTAATAAAATAATTAAACAATTTACCGTTGCAAAAAGAAACAACTTTTTAATTTCTTAAACTTTTCAGTCTCTTAAAAACAGTAACATAAGAAATACGATGAAAAATTGTTGCCAAACCGAAATTTTTAAAAGAATGAAACTATTCAAAATGATGCAATTTTATCAAAAATCTATCAACAACAATAAGAAAGGAAAATTGTTGCCAAAACTACATTTTAAAATATCTGAGATGTGAGAAGTGTATTCGGAAGCTTCATTTAAAAAATTTTAAAAAAATACAAAATATTATTGTTTTTCCAAAATTCCTTTTTTAAATGGAGTCGAAAGGATTAAAGTTCAACGTGTCCAAAAATCAAAGGAAAAAAAACGGCACATTTTTTAAAATAAGTTTTTAAAAAAAAAATTCCGCCGAAAAGGTGTTAAGCTCACCTTCCTAAATAAATTCGTATTTAATCGATTTATTGAAATACGAAATTTATTTTAAGTTCGTAAAATAGCTAAGTGTCTACGCTTCACGACGATGTAAAAATGAAATGTATATTGTGAAATCTCGCTTTCCTGTAGCCCATTATGTCTCAAAATGGCGCGATTTGGTCACAAAACATAAAATTAAAAAAATTCGAATTCGAATTTCGAAAAAATCGCTTCGAGGTGCACTGGCTCTTGTGTAGATACACCTGTGTACCAAATTTCGTGGCCCTGGGTCTATTAGCTTACTCGCAACACAAACGAAAGACACACACACACAGACTCTTTGTTTTATTATATGTAGAGATTTCTATCTAAATACTTTTTTATTCCTTTCTAAGGAATTGAAGGCAATCTATTCAGAGGCTCAACTGATAGCAACTGATAGATCCTGCATATTAAAAACCCCGTGTTCAACTACTGGCGAAGGCACAGAGGCACAGTTTTTGAAGTACATCTCCCTCACTAGTCTATTTACCTTCATTATACTTAGAATATATATCATGATTATAAGTCTTGGGGTAACTTAAATACCGAAATCACGAGTACTGGTGCTACTAGCTTTTATATCATTTCATATAGAGCCTCTCCATTTCTAAGTCCACAAGGGCTAAGTCCCAGATTTTAAGAGAACCCAAATCATCCTTTGTCTTTTCATAACTCCGTTTATCCCTCCCGAAAACAGGAAAAGTGAGCGTTGAGGATCCTAAAAGAATGCTGTGCTTAGGGGTTCCAGATTCTTTTAATAGGGCCATGCATTCGCATAATATTGCTTTCTTAAATAATCTCTCCCATTTTAAAACATGAACAAATCTTTGTTATAGAATCATTGGAGACTGAATAGTATTGCAAAGTTTTTCTACCAGCGACGCAGGTGATAATTCAAGGAGGAGTCACATTTGAAGCATCAGTTATTTTATCGAAATAAGGAAAAGCAAACACCATCCGCCTCGTATCCAGTGCAGGTGCTGGTCTGATTAGACCATGCTTGCCAACAAAGGCTGTCACGCAGTGGATGAGATAATTGAAACTTATCAAAGAACCTTTGATCCAGTATTGACTTGACATGTGGTAAGCCAAGATAAAAGGACTTTTTTATCATTTCCTTCGCTTCGAAGTTTTATTCACAATTTTATTCCATGCGAGGACTTTCTTTTTTCGATTTTTTTTATCATATAACTTATAAGATAGGGCTTCTCGAGTGTTTCGCAAGTAGACTATAGTTAACAGATAGAACAAGACTTGCTTCAGCTCAAATGCCAACCGTATTCTTTTGTTTGATGTTTAACGGATTCTCTATCTGTTATGTAATAGTACACAGAAGACGAAGAGCATATGGTAAAATATGTATAGATATAACAGGTTTTAAATAACACTACGCCTATAATAAGGTAAAGAAATCTTTTTACAATAACTGAATTAGCAAAATCTCTTTACTTCCTCGTGCAAGGAGTCAGTTCGTACGTTGCTTTGAATTTTTAGTTCCACATATTAGAGTTCTGATTATATGCATAAAGCACAGAAAAAAAATTATTTAAGCATTTTAGGAGTGTCCTAATGAAGGAAAGATTTTTCAACTGGCAGCTTATAATGATAGTTAGTTTACAAAACGTTAAACAATCTCATAACGTTTTAAACAATATTTTATATTTTTCTTACTTTTGTCAATAATTCTGAAATTAAATTTGCTGAATTTAAGATGAAGTAAATGGTATGTTATACAAGACTGCGAAGCAATAAATATTCTGAAATATCTTGATATCAGAATTGACAGGATTAATGAAGGTTAAGGCTGAAAAGGAGGACAGTTGTTTTTTATAAGCATATCTTTATGAAGGTCAGTTTTAAGTTGATCTTAAGTCTTTATAAACTTAAGTCTTTATGTAAGTATATATATGGGTACCGGCAGATTTACGACAGGGGTATAGTTATGCAACCTTCCCCATAGTATATAACTATAAGGGTTGTACTTTTATGAACCTTTTGGTCTGCTGTCAAGGCCGTTGTAGATTTATTTTGCTTTCTTAAAAGCTGTATTTAACGATAAACTTTTTTGCGATCTCAGAAGGGCTACATCGGTCTTCAAGTATTATAGATAAAATTTTTGTTTTGCATTGCTTTCTCATGAAATGTTAAGTGGGAATGCGTAAATTTTTTCTGAAAGATTGTATTTCTATTGTCTAGATCACGAGCTGGCAGCCTTGCAACTGTGGTTTGCCAAACCAATCTATCAATCTGTTCAGGATGTCGCACAACAGGAAATATTAGAAGCAATTCGATTGTTGCGGCAATGCATGCAGAGTTAGGGAATAGAGGGCAAGAATATAGATTTAGAATTTTATTATGTATTAAAAATAAACGACATAAAGTATAGCTATTCCTTCAACATAAATAAAAAATTAAAATTATAAATATATTATGTATTATGCAGCTTTTAAACACATTTATTAAAATAAAAAATAAACGACATAAAATTATAAGTATTCCTTCAATACAATTAAATCAAAAATTGAAATTCTAATGCGAAAATTGTCCATGTGCCTCTGTACATAATATCTCAACATCAGGGGAATAATTTGTGACTTTCAATTTGACACATGATTCTGAATATTCAGTTGTTAAACAACTTCTTTGTGGACTCAAAATATTGTTCTTAGGAGATAAGGTTTTTTCACATAGATATGTAGAATCAAAAGCGGAAAGCAGAATACATGCAATTTTCTTCAAACAATTAAATCTCTCCGCCAGTGACAGCCAGCAGTTTAAAATAGCTATCGATTTATCGTTAGAGTTATCTTTCAGAATTTTTCGTAATTCCATAAATTTTGCTTTACATAATTCTGAAGATGTTAGTTCAATAAGTTCCATTTTAAAATTATCAACTTCCATCCACTCAAAAATTGACAAATCGGGTAGGATTATGAATGGGTCTATTAAATCTGCTTTGATTAGGAAGGCAAATATAGGCATGCAAGCTTCAAAGTCTTTGCATCTTTTGAAAAATTCCTACTTAAGTGCTCCAACGTAGGTTTGAAGTTCATCTTTGTCTAAGGTCAATGTATTTTCAAGTGCGTTGCATTTGAGAAGTATTTATAGGTACTAGTATTAATATCACAAAATATATTTAATTTTGCAGGAAACCCTTTCCAATATTGAAAAGGTTCAAGCACTGTTTGGCTCTTTCCTTGCACTCCTTAGTTCGTTGAGATGTTTAGTTATATGAGTCAGAGACATCAATTTGCATAACCCTTTGTTATCGTTCGATTTTGGGGAAATTTTGAGTCTTTTCATTAAGAAAAACTTTAATGTGCTCCATGCATGACACAAACTTATTCAAGACATTACCTCACCTAAGGCAATGGACATGGCTGTATAAGGGAGATCCATATATTCGGTTTCTGTTTCTTCTAAAAGAGATTTAAATTGCCAGTGTACCAGTGAAGACGAGGCATTATGAAATTAATTATTTTAAGAACAATGTCATTCCAGAAATTAAGCGCTGTGACGAAATTTGGGAATTTGGGAAACTAAATTTTCCTGACGGCGCAGAGAGTAGAGACAGGGAGATTTACTTTTGCCTGGTAACATTGAAGGGAGAGTGACTATAGAGTGCCACTGAGAATCATTGAGAACTGTACCGCTTGCCAAAACGCGTACCATAGATTGCCGACGCCTGGTTTAGATGATTAACTATTATTGTGACTCAGTTTTAAAAAATTAATTTTATTGCTTAAATTGTCATATTACATGTTTGTTCTTAATTACCGACTGCCATTTTAAATCCGCTTAAGCTCGTCGAAATTTAATATTTAAAAAAAGTAAAAATAAGGAATAAATTAAAAATTTAACCACTGAAATAATTTTGTTGCATTTTATACGAGGCAAATATAAATAATTCTTTCATATCTACTTTTTTTTTTTTTTCTTGCAACAGAAAAATGCAAACTGTGAGTCTTGTAAACTTATCATAAAAGTTTGAAATAACTTTCGCTTCCACAAAAGGATAAAAATTTCAGCATTTGCGAAGCGTCTCACTCTACTGGAGATGTGTTCAGTTACATCCCCTACAGTAAACCTCGCTATATTTTGGTTAGAAAACAGTCGAGTGCCGAATGGTTTATGTGACATCCAAAGAATGGAATAAAGAACTCATGAAATTCCACCTCTAACTCGACGGCGGTGTTATATATTAAAATCCTGCCGTGCTGTTGGATGTTATTCCATGGCTCGCTATTAAGTGAGACGTCGGCGCACGTGTCTGTGGTCTTCGACGGTTGAGAGCCAAAAGACGACCTATTATTCTCGAAACATCTCGTTGGAGCAGCGATTTACGACATGAGTTGAAAGTGAGAAAAATTGTTGTTTCATTGTTCGCAGAACGAATTGCTTCTAAAAAAAAAAAAGTACCTGGGCTCTTTTCTAGATGCTACGTGGTCGTATTCAGATGCTGGATTGTATGCAAACAGGATGGAATTTTTTTTTTCCTTCTTTTTCTTGAAAGCTTTTGAAGAGTGAATTGCGAATTACGTGGATGAAAGATATGCTTATCTTTTGTTGTTTACCGACATTTCTTTTCCTGACTTGATCCCCTAGCCACAACTGTAAAACATGCAGATTTGCTTAGCACTACACACTTTAAATAATTAAGGGCTTTTGAGATACCATAAACAACACATCTCTGTTTTGTACTAAAAATGTAACATTTCTCTCCCCTTCCCTTTTGAATATCAAGGGATAGAGTAACAAAAAAGTCATTGATCTCTTTGTTCTGATTCAAATACGGAAGTTTAAACTTTTCGTTCTAACCATTTATAGAATCGAGTGCTTTAAAATAAAAATGAAAAAAAAAAAATCTTTCCCTGTTATTATAGTAGTGTTAAATATCATGCTTACATACAATTCGAGTATTCTTATAGCAAAATAATCAGTGAATTATTTAAAGTATTGTTGGTGTCAAATGAATTTTTATTAATTCAATTCAAGTATTAACATTGAAATGAATATCCATTCATTCACAATAAATATTAACGTCATTGTTTTTAATTCCGGAAAGTGATGATATTTTCATTTTGTTGATTCATAGCTGACAGTCTGTATTTCATCATCAGTGCAGGCTGTCACAGTAACTTTTCAAACTTATTTCGAAGAACAGAAATGCGAAAGAGTATCTTTATTTCAATTTGCTTAAGTAATGTCCTATTCCAAATCAAAAATCATTACCTTAAGGCTTTACAAAAACAGGATAGGTTTTAACAAACTAGTAGACCACTTCCAATCCATGCAAGGTAAGCTCTCTCATTTATGTTCCAAACTGCAACAATGCAATGCTTAACAGTGTCTTAAAGCGAGCTATAAAATTCAACATGCACTTCATAATAACAGTTACCTTAAGAAGGCAACAGGTTTCTTTAGCACTTGTATCCATAGCATAATTAATAAAATATTTATCTGATACTATATTGTGAATTTCAACTGCAATATTAGGTTTTCTTGCATACAAACATTTATATGTATTAAAAATAAAAACTTTTGGAGAGACATGTAGATTGCAGTCAATTGAACATTTCGTTTTCATTATTAAATTGCCAGTTTTGTTTCTAATTGTTCAATTGTCGAGTAAATTAAATTATACAAATATAATTTATTCAAAAGCAGTGATGAGAATATTCAAAAAGGAAAGCAAATTTCTGTTTGTATAGTTTCTTACTGTTCCATTTCTTCAGCACAATTTATTTTTATACAGTTTCGAACTTTTTCAAATTCTCTTTAGTTTTACACAAGTCATGCGGGTAAATATTTCTCCAAAAATTAAGAGGGACTCGTTTCACGCTCTCAGCTATATTGACAAAAAAAAAATAGTGACAAAAATAAAAATAGAAAATGTAAAACTATCTATAATCGCTTAAAGATTAACAGACCAAAAAAAAAGAATAATAATCACTTTTATTAACCTAATGCTATTGACGCTACCCATTCCTTTCCATTACTTATTTAAGAGTCAACGTTTTGTTCCGTCGGTAATAATCTTTTAATGCTTTTATTGGACGCTTCATTGGGTAACTTTATCACAGTCCACCTCTGTAGTTACTATTCTTCTGTCAATATAGCTTGTCAGCTATCATCCTAGCTTCTTACACTTCTTCTATAGAACTCTGTATCTGTCATCTAATTCGCATAATTGATGGCCTCTTCCAACCTCAAGGCTCTGCCTCAACAAGAATGCTCCTGTGCTCATTAGCTTTTATTTGTTAAATCTACCTCGAAGGGAAGAGAGTGTGCTTCTCTTGCTTTTATTCCCAGCTTGTCAATTTACTTTACGACCCCCAAAAGCCTTGTTCAGCAACTTGTTATCACCTTGCACTCCGCTTTCTTTGTTGCTCATAAAGAATCAAGGCGCTATCACTAAGTGAAAGTGATTGAAATAAATGATGGCGTTGAAAGAAGATATGAAAAGAAATTTACGTCACCTCAAGCGACGTCTGCATTAAGAAATATTGTCTTGTGTTGTACAACAAATGCAGAATCATTTGTTGTAGATGTTTACTATCTGGTAATGCAATAAAACTAATAATTAGCTTGCGTTGATTTCTCTCGTCCTTCCTACTGTCCCTTGAAAAAGATAAGGAAAGTTAGTTTTTACTCATTCTGAAATATTTAACTCAACATTGTATATGTTTGAAGACTTTTTTTTTCTATTGTATTTTTTAAGTATATCAACAAACAATTCTAAAACACGTTTCATTTGTTTGTATATTTGATTATGGCAATAGGAGTTGTTTGTCTAAGGGAAGAATTTCCTCGTTGAGAAAGTTGAAAATTATTTGTTTCATGTTCACGTAACAGATAGAAAAATTCACGAAATGCAACCAGCCCTTTATCCAAGAATCGAACCACCACTGTTCATCAGTCTTCTCGAATAATGGCAGGCCTGTAGAATATTAATAGGAATTCAAAAGATGTTCTTGGCACATGAAATATCTGAAAAATAATTCTATCGTTTCTGTCATATTTCCTTACCTTTAACCTTCTGCTTCTAAGGTGAATCAGTTTGTTCAATCTTTCAAGCTTGCTTAGAAGGGAACGTAAATGCTAATCGAGAGCGACTACCAGATTTTCATCAGCAGCTTTGCTATTGACAGCAGAAATGGTGTAGATTAGAATTTCCCGAAAAGAACAAAGCGTGTCACCAGATTCGTTATACTGGTTCCAAGAAATAGTTTCATAAACGGAAAGAGATAAAAAATTAAAATTTAGACTTCCACAACAATGTGAAATAGGTAAAACACAGATTTCTCGCAGATGTTCTTAAAAAACAATTATTCACCAGTACATAGAACACAACACAAACAAGGAATTAAAATCAAGAAAAAAAAAAACTTGCGAAAATTCATATGCATAATTATGTACTACTACAATAGCACAGTAATAAAAGTGTATTTAATACTGTTTGCACCGTATAGATTATTATATTCTAGTTATTAATAAGCCACTACATAATTTCAAAGTTAACGTTTGGTTTGACCAGCAGAAATCATTTAGTGATTAAAAAAAAGTGATCATCATGTTATATGGAATATTAAGCAATCAGGAGTCGAATTTCAGGGACTTTGTAATTAGAATTATCTTGTCTAAGATCTTCCCAAATGTTTCCAGTGCCCCTGTCTATGATGTTCTGGGCGATGGATAAGAGTTCTTGACGATGCCAGGACTTTTAGAGGAACTCACGCTAGGGGCTTAAACGAGGAGCCTTCCTACCCACCCCTCTTTTCGGCCGGTTCTCGTCGGGTGCAGTGGAGCAAAAGACAGTTTGATGGCCATTGTTGTCCATCGACTGCCCTTCACCCCTTTCCTCTCGCTAGAATTACGTGATGGGATGTAGCATCCACTCGGATATTGCGGTCACGCTTCTCGGCTCTTCCGCCCGTATGGCACCGGACTCGCTCCCGAAAGCACTTTTCCAACCCAATCAATCCACCGGCGGACGTGGAGGTTCGAATAAACATGTGGGTTGAAATACTTGAACTTTCATTCCTTTCTTACGTGTTTCCATTGAAAAGAACTTTAATTACATAACACAAAATAAATCCTTTAAATTTCTTTCTTTATATGATATCTGAATGATTATCAAAGGATTGGATATCGTTTTAAAGCTGTACTCTAAGGAAAGCTTTTTTTTTTTTTTTTTCTTTTTATAGTTTTCAAAATATACTTTTTTAAACATAAGCTCGCATTACAACAAGCCATTAGAGTGCATACGCTTTACAGTAAAGCTACATTTTAAAACTTCTAATAAAATATAACAAAGCTTTCACTCTGTGCTCGAAAGAGCGTGCTGAAAATTTCTTCAGAACTAGTCATAGGTCAGTTTACTAATTTGTTTTCATTTAAACGGAAAATAAGATTAAACGGAATATTTCGATTGCTTTTTAACATAACGGTTAGATTAGATTAGATTAGACCATCAGATGAGCAGCTGCACCGCCTTTAAGACATTCAGCCTTTTATGCTCATCTGACGGAATCATCTACCAACTACCAACTGCTGCGCCCAGCCTCAACATAAGGATTAAAAAGAATTAATAGTCAGCTTTAAATAATTATAAATAACGATCAAACGGAAAATTTCGATTTCTTTACACATTCCTAACATGTGCGCCTTCATATAAATCCGTAAATTTATATACAGGTACATATGTTAGATATGTATAAAAATTATGCATACACATATACATTTACAATTTATTTATGCACATACATGCTTTAGAATTGCATCAAATTTAGTCTTTCTTTTTCTTTACTAAGTTACTTACATTATCAAATCATTGCCTCTCAAATGATTTACATGGTAACAAATTTCTAATTGTGTGAACTTTTGAGGTTCAACGCCGCGTAAGCTATCTGATTTATCTTTAAAATTACAACAGCTCATTACTTTCAGCAAACAGAGAGATTTAACAAAAGGATATAATTGCATTTTCAGTAGTACTACTAACGTTTATATCATTACCATGATTAATAAAAGCCTTTGAAATGTCATACGCTACGCACCACTACAGAAAATAATTTAATTCTATTCTTCTCCTGAATTTATTGTTCGATAGATGTTACCTGAAGATATTTTAACATAATATTTATAAAATTTAGATTAATGGCACATAATACTGTAAAATTAAGAATAATGGCATAGACGGTAATACTGCTATTAGCATAAATAATATGAGCCTAGTTAATGAATAATTATAAACAGACTGCACACTATTTATTGCCCAAAATTCCTTTAATTTATTGCTTATTAAAGTCAATAAAATAAGAAATGAAGCTTTGAAAACAAAATTGTAGCAATATAATGTATGTTTAAGGAAAACATTTTAAAATATTTAACACTAAAGAGAATCATAGATTTCTACTTCTAAGCTTCTAAAAACTGATCTCCTATCCAAAAAAAATTACGTAAGAAAGTATCAGTGTTGAATGGCCGCGTTGTGTAGCATATCAGTAAAATGCACGCAGAAAAGGAATATCCTTCATATGTTTATTCTTTATGTGAATTTTCTGTAATTTAAAATTCGCAATACAGCTATCAAATATTGTGAACGAAGAATCAGAAGAGACAGAAACATTAATTACTTCGAAGCATACTTTTTTTTATTAATTATCATATCCAGATGAACAAATTTCGTAAAATGGATTACCGGGATTCATAAAGTTCAAAGATTCGCGAAAAAATTGCATATTTCAAGCCATAACTAAATAGTACATAAAATAATAAAATTTTTCGAACCCTTTAATTAAAATATGTATCCTTACTATCTTGATTGTTACCCTTGAAAAATTTCTATTTCCATTATTTCTAAAAGAGACTACCAAAAGTTTGCTATTTAGGCCAACCACATGTATGTAATAACTATTCTTTTGGAAATGAACAAATTTTGTTTTTGTTTTATATTTTGATTTCTGAGTTGTTTTTCAACAGGAAACGAATTTCAGTACAATTTTATTATTAGTGTTAATTTTTAATATTTTTTTCATTCTGAGAAGAAAGCAGTTTTAATCATAATATGCTTATTAGTACGCTTGATTATTAAGTTATTATATAGTATGCTTAATTATTAAATTAAAAAATTACATTTTACTTACGATATCGTTTTTATTAATTTTCTTCCCTGATAATATTTTAAAAAGTTAAAAATGAACGGAATTTCAGTATTCGCAACATAATTTCATTGACTGCACACATGTATAAGATTTGCAATAAAATTCTGTTCAGTACAACAAATATGAAACAGTTCTCTTTTTCTAATCTACTATTTTGTCACTAACTTGATCAGTTTGTTTAAAGATTTTTTAAGCTTAAATAATTTTTTCAATTTTTTCTTAGATTTTGGCTAAAACCGATAAACTCGATATGATGTTTGAAGCTCTGAACAGACTTTCGTAAAACACACATTATTAGATGCTCCATAATTCCTAAAATTTTGTATCTAAAATAATGATGTGATTCAGGTCAAAATATTACATTTCAGCAGCATAAATATTCTTGAAATTTTGCTAAATACAACGAAAATAAGTTTATTATGAAGACGAACTCTTGTTATGAAGCAACTCAATCCTTAATATGTACTCGTTTCACTTTTGTGTCAAATCATTTTTCAGATAAAAGAATGCTGCTGCCAAATGTGTGTATTATTTTCAAAAAATGATAAATCAAATATAAATAATATAGCGATTAAAAATCTATGGCCGTATGTATAGCTACATTTAACATTCAATTGGGAAATTCTAAAGATATGCTGATTTTAAAGATTTTGTGGCCTTTATGTGGCCTAAGTACGAAGAAAGTAATATTAAATAAATTATGTGTGTTAATGTTATATAAATAGTAATAAAATGTGTTAAATAAGTTAAAAAGGGAAATAAAAAAAAGGTTGGTCATCTTATTAAGATAAATTAACACTGATAGAGTAAACTGAGAAAAGACAGGAAAAGAGATGTATGGCAACACTTGAAACTCTGATCGAGAATTCTAAAAATATTAAAACTATCTAAAATTTTATGACTTTTAAATAACTGATTTGTGAATCTGAAACACTATATTGCTAAGAGGATATATTAAGATCGATGCGATATTTTCAAATCAAAGCACAAGAATGGATGTATACACGAGCACGTTTAACTATCGTTATCCATTGTATGAGAGAATAAAATAATAATAAAAGTGAATAGTGTTTGTAATTAGCATTGGACCATAAAGTTTATAAACAAATTAGATTTTTATTTACAAACGATCAGCTGGAAGTGATAATTTACTTAAAGCTGAGCACATCAGATTTTTTATCTTTCGATTATCGTCCGTCCACATTAGAGAAGTCATGCATACATCCTTACAAAAACGAAGATTATTTTTTAACAGTTAAAATGACAAATTTTAAAAAAATTTCGTGATTATTGTAATTTTTCTTACCACTTGCAGAGATGGCAAAATCAAGATAAAATTCAACTATTACGAGAAAGTTATTCGTTTTTATGCGGTTAAGTGGTCTGGAAAATCACTCGGTGTTACCACTCCGAGTGATTTTCATGCATGTGCAGAAACTTTCATTTTCTGTGATGATGGAAATTCGGTAGCCCAAAAATGCTCTAATTTACACATACTCAAATGAACATCTGAACATAACATAACCTAGGTTAACACATTACCGACCGGCCGTCGATTAATCGACGTTTGCTCCCTAGCGCTTACCGACCGGTTGTCGATTAATCGACTTTTGATCTTTAGAAAAAAGCACCGATTATCTGAATAAAGAATGCGAAATGCTTGCTGCTTGCTACTTGTCAATCTAACCTAACCAAATCTAACAGAAAGATCAAAAGTCGATTAATCGACGACCGGTCGGTAAGCGCTAGGGAGCAAACGTCGATTAATCGACGGCCGGTCGGTAATGTGTTAAATGTGCTCAAAAAGGAGTTCGTTATGTTATAGTTAGGAAAATTCATTGAACATAAACTGTACTTTCAAACAAACAGGTATCGAACGACTGTGGTTCATATTGACGTATACATTGGAAAGCACACTGTTGGAAATGCACATTATTGCACATTGGAAATTTGCAGAATATTTGGAGCAAACGTAAACTGGCGTAAGACGTTTGCTTCAGCCACTGAGAGCAAGAATTCAAAGATTAGGAACATCCTCAGACGTTCCTTGGTGTGTTTGGAATGTTTAGTTCTTATTGAAGTGTTTGCAGCTAACATTGTGTTGGAGAGCGTTTGAATTTGAAAAAAAAAAAGTGGAGACTTTAAATTAACTTGAGGATGACATTGATGCACTACAGTGTGCAAGTAAATTCATCAAGATCATTAACTTTATTCCCTTCCGGCGAGGCTGAAGATTGTTAATAAAAAGAACCGAGACATCAAAGACTTAACTGATAATTTAGCCGGTATAATGATTTTTCTTTAGGAAACTATGAAATTTTGACTGTGTCTGCATTTTTTTTTATTGTGTATTTTTTATATAGTAAACAAGAACATCCTGAATCTTTCCGGCTGTTAATCGTTTTCCTCGTGTACGCTATGCATGTCATATTCCATTTATATTGCTAGAGAGGAATATCAAAACCTCAAAATGTGATGTAAGTTATTTATTGAAAGCATACTACTTTCGTATCATCCTTAAAACGAAAAGTCTGAAGTCAGTCTTAAGCCAAAAATCTTAGTCATGCTATGGAATGAAAGTGAGTAGGTTAAATATCCATCATTGTCTTCATAATTGCTCATTACTCGTTAACATGTGAAATTCGTTGCCATTTTTTTCATTCGGCCTTCAAGAGTTAATTGCCAGGTATAAATGTCGTGCTAGAATACGACCTTCAAATGGCACTATTAGTGCGATTCTTTAGTAAAACAGGCAGACGAGTCGCACGGGGAAGGTAAAATAAAAGGCTCACTAGTCAATGCAAGCCTAATAAAAAAGTATAATTCCTTTAAAACAAAGACATTGTATATAACTGTGCATGATTAGGAGTCCGTTGTAAAGAATTGATCCGGTAAAAAACTAACGGCCCGTTTACAGCGATCACGCACGAATACCTACCTAAGGGAGCGTTGTAGGCTAACTTGTTGGGGATCTTGAGAATTGCATTATCGTCTTGGCAAGATTTTCTTGCCTTTAAAGGCATCCCGTCACGATAGGTCATGCAAATGATGGTCACTGCCGACAGGAATGCGTGTGCATGAATATCATGCGTGACAACAGTTGCATATAAATGTTGCGTTGCATCATAAACTGCATATATTTCTAATCTACTGTATAGACCAAACTTCAGATGTATCCTTCGGGTCCCTTTTTATTCTTGGGATTTTTTCTAAATACATTCGAACTTATTTTCTTTTCACGGTAGACATGCAATTTCACTTTTGACGGGCAGGAAGGAAAAGACAACTAGCGTGTAAAAATTTAGTCGGCCATTCTGCCATTTCTGTATAGTCACGTGACTTTTGACGAATATTCTGACAAAACTATATGTTGGATAAAAACCGGCATTTTCAAACGGCCTATTACTATTTCAACAAACGGATATCATAGATTGTTCAGAAGCTCTAAGGAAGCTATCCGACCTAGCCTGAAAAAGAGACAATAAAAAGACGGCCAGCAAAAGCTGGACTTTTACAAAAACATTTAACTCAAAATACTTATCTAAAACTATCATGGAAAGAAATCACAATGACATTTTTGTTTAATGATATTCTGAAGCTGATGCTTAACATTGTATGTTTCAATATACGTTCGTTACACGAATGCAGGCCGATGATCCAATGAAAATACTTTTTACTCAACGCTTAACAGGCTTTTTGCCAATTACGGCTGAAAACATCATTGGAAAATAAAGGTTATTCCTTGCGAAAAATGCAAAAGATGCTACCTCAGAAAAGTTTAAATGATTAGCAGGTTATTTTTGTGCAAAATGGCAACAACATCTGCTTTATTGTTTCGTTCAGAGTTTTTGAACGGAAAACCCAGTATATACGGTATACTCTTCTTCACTTGTACGAAACATATTAACGCAAAATTATCATTTTTCTTTATTTGTTACTAAAGTTATCCACAAAGATTTGATGTAATAATAATAAATAGCATTTTATTCTAATACATAAATCAGCTTGTGACAGTGAGTCTTCCATGCATTAAACTTTTTATTAAACTCTATGTAAACTCTTAAGAAACTGTAAGCAGGGTCCGGTAAAATCAATATAGGGTGCTAGGCACAGCATTCATTGAAGAGCCCATCCCCCCCAATTTCCCACATTCCGTGAAGATCTATAAGATGATTTTTGAGATCCCTTAAGACCAGACTCTGATTTTTTTTTTTTTTTTTTTTCTAAAGCCGCAGGAAGGATTATCCAGTAACCATTACCATAAAATTGTGGAATTCTTCTTTGGCATAGGCACAGACGTACAAGGTAATTTCAATTGATGATATCAAAAGTCATTCTTGTCTAGCAGATTTTCCTTCATTTGGTAAGCACTATGCGTCTTTGATACTGACATTATGGCTACTAATGTAAAGAGCTTTCGTTGACCTCCCTGAATTACCGCTTTGTATGCTGAATGTAACTGAATTACCGCTGCATATATCAGCAACAGTTCCCCCCCCTTTGATATACTAACTTTGATCCTGAGAGGATTGGAATTTTGCATGGACAGGAAATCACTCGTAGTTAAAAGTCCTGAATATGATTGTGAATATAAACTGCAGTATTTATTTATCAAAGTAAATATGAGTTCTAAAGAAGTGAAATTACGGAAAAGAAGTAATCAAAACACAAGATTAACTGAAGCCTACGTATCAATTCTCGTTATCTCAGATAAAAGTAAATGTAATGTATGTAATTTTCTAGCTGACGGCATGGCTAGATCAAATGCTATTAAAAATTTATATCGAAAGTTCACTGTATCGTCGTAAATTTCTTCCATGCATTTATCTCAGTTGCAGAGTAATGTAAAACAGATAACATTGAAGCTGAATCTTAAGTCGGAATCAAAATTTTTATACTTTTATCCTACTTCCTTTCTAACATTAACACTATAAATCCGAGAGTCTGTCTAAACTAATGTATTTCCATTCTTTAAATTAAGGAACACATAACAAAATGAACTAAGGAACAAGTAACTCAAAATGTTATTAATTCGAAAAATTCTCAAGAACCTGATTTATCACATAATTGTTGCCTGAAAATTAGTCTTTTCAGAATGATGTCAATATGCCTCGATGTGTCATCAGAATCAGACTAAAAATTACACAGAAAAACATATCGCGGAAAAATGAGAAAAATTGAATTAGATCAACTGAGGAAACTACATTAAGCCACGGAGAATAAGAGGCAAGACTGAAAGCTTTAGGAATCATTCAGATGAGGACTTTGCATCATAACCGACACAAACCGAGCTTCGCTGCTAGGCAACCAAACCATGTTACGTAGTTTTTAAGACCATGCTATGTTACATAAACTAGTTTAAGAGCTTTGGATAAATGCTCTGGCAGTTAAAGCCATACTGACAGTCATACCGAAGCAAACGCAAACTGACATTTGGTCGACGATTTCGCTGAAGCAACTGCGCAACTTTGGCTTCCCTGCCTGGCTGTGCCTTAAACCTTGTTTCAGAGGTGTGAACAGACTTTATGACTAAGCCTTACGCTAAGGACAAAATTAACGACTAGATCATCGTATAAATGCAGCCATACTGACTTTGTACTGACTTAAAAAGAATACTACGTACTAACTTAAAAAGAAAGAGAGAATGAAAGAGTACCAAAATTAGATGAAAAACTCAATGAGGAGCTGGGTCATTTCTTAGAGCAGTAAATGATTCACTGCAATGCTTGCAACTTTTCAGTTTTTTTACTGATGAATACTGTGTTTCGCATTTGTGATTAATATTCGAGCTGGTGATAATTAGTATTTTTTAGCACATATTCAGTGGGATTAAGAGTTCCTTAAGCAAGGTTGTCTCTCTATGTTATGTTTGATCGTGCTCATATGCAAGGTTGTCTTTCTGTGTTAAATCATGATCATATACGAAGTTGTCTGTGTTAAGTGATGGTTGTATGTAAGGTTGTCTCTTTGTGTTAGGTAATGCCCATATACAGGATTGTCTGTCTATTCTAGATGATCCCATGTACAAAGTTGTCTCTCTTTGTTATGTCATGCCGATGTGCAAGGTTGTCTTTGTATGTTAGGTGATACCCGTATGCAAGGCTGTCTTCTCGGCCAGCCTATCTAGGTGAGGAAGAGTATTAGAACAAACATAAAGCTTTCACCAAGACGGAGAAACATATAAGATCTCATCTTAATCTTTGCTAATACATATGTTTCGTTTAAAACAAAGTGTTCCCTATCGTGTTCCTTTCCTGGATATTAGACAAAAGTCCGTTATTCTCTTCATATACAAGTAAAGTAAAAATTGGTCTGCTAAATGGACACGTAATCGTCTATAAGAAATACATACTTATGTTGGCCTTTATTCTAAATGACTTTGTAAAGCAATCCTTCTTCTACTAAAATACCAGAGGAGGCGTTTCGCTGAGCCAGACCTGGAAATCTTTTTGTTCGCATGCTCCGTACGAGAAAATACAATAGCGCAGCTATCATAAGGAGTAATTGTCTTAATCATAAGGCGTAAAATTCATTAGCTTCATTTGCATCTATGGAACATCTATGTCTAAGCCGTAGCCAAGTAGGGTAGGTAAATCTATAAATCTACGAATGCGTGAATATGCAACTGACACAGCGAAACTGTCGATCGGATCTCAGTTCGCCTTTGCATTGATGTGAGTGATCGGTTTCTATACCCTCTTTGCATAAAATTGAAACGATAAAATATTTAGACAAAGTCCTTGTTTCCACGACCTAACAAGAGAGGTATTCCCTAGCAATGGAGATTCGGTTTATGCCAGATGTGATTGTAAAATCCTGGTCTGGACGCTGCCTGAGGACGCTGAGCTGAACTAGTGTAATCCAGGATAAATTTAAGCTGGTTAAGGTGTCATCTTCACGTATGGCGATGAGATAATGGAAAATAGCAGTACAGTATCCATCTACTGCATTTACAATTGTATATCATCTTTTGTAGCTTTCCGTCTGATTTCTTCATCCCTTCATAATTATTTCAACCATATTATAACATTTTATAACCTCAAAACAACTTTCTTCAACAATTAAAAAACAGTTTTGAACACTGGCAGGGGTATTGTCGTTGAAAAAATGATTAAAATTATTTTTTTAATAAATTAATTTATTAAGCGGCATTGTTAGTAATATAAGCTAAGTTTGCAAGTATTCTCTGTTATTGTACAAGATATAATGACTCATCTTTACATTCCATTTAAGATGCATAAATTTACTAAATTTCTCCCGCAAAAAATTTTTACGTGACTTTATTTTATTCGCGAATTCATTGAAACCAGTTTATTTTATAACACAATGAAGTGCATCATAAACTAGTTTATTGCGTCTCTGTAATTCCCTAACGTAATATAACAATTATACATCAATCTCGATGACTTTAATTCTTACATTATTTTATTTGCATTTTGTTTTATAAGGTATAAGCGTGCATGTAAAATTTAGCTTTGCTTATTGATTAATGTTTCAGTAATTTGTTCAAAACCATCAATTAAATGCAGATCTTCTAGTTAAGAATAATAATGAATCACGCCTCGATAATTAATTTTTTATTTTTAATTTCCGTATTTCAAACCTCTATAATTAAATCTGACACTGGATTTTACGATGTCTAATATTATTTATGACGCGTCGGTATGCATTTCAACATACACTTTTTAAGATATTATTAGTCCAAAGGGATTTAGTCCCGAAGGACTATTACTTTCGTTTTGTGATTTTGCGTTGATTCTCTCTGAATGCCCGATTCACTTTTCAAATTGTTGCCACTAAATGTTATCGCTCTGCATTAAAGTTTAAAAAATGAAAAATCTGCATAAATGTATGCATGTTATTATTATTATTATTATTATTATTTTTGACGTAGCTTTCTCTTCAAAAATCGTCTGCGTGCGTTGCACGGGAAAATAAAAAGGAATTTTAATTACAGTTCTAAATAAATAGCCAAATAAATGTGAAATTCGTAACAATATTCTCTAAAACTTTAACGAATTTTTCATTAACAAACTCAAAGATTTCAAAGCCAGCAATACCAACGTTGTACAGAAAAACATTTTTATCTCCAGCGCGTGAGAGCGTGTACCGAAATTTCTAAAGATATGCTCAATTTAAAATTATGCGGCGATATTGCTGTTGAACTGAATTTTATGGTTTAAGTGCGAAGAACATGGTATTTAACAAATAAAGGTAACACACAGAATGTTAAATAAACGTCCCTTTGGACGTAATTTAAAATCTGAAACATTTCAGATTTTTTTATTATTATTATTTATTTTTGCTTCTGCTGAATTAATATGATGTGGCTAGATTTGAGCCAGCCATGTTATCTAATTTGCATTTCTTTAATATTTGAGCTACCATATTTTCTTATCTTCGTAACTAAATATCATTTCTACTATTTATTAGAAATATTATATATCATTTTACATGAGTTATGGAGTTATTATAACTGAGTGCTGTTTTACGACATATAAGTGAAGCAACTTTCTTTAGATTTTTATTCGAAGCTTTTCAGTTTTTATTTCACAGAAATAATTAAACATGCCGTTCTGCCAAATTTTATCATTTAAATAAAACATAAACAAAAATAAAATTTTTAAAAATATAAATAAATAAATAAATGAAATTATTTTATTGGCTTATTTATTTGTTATTTTACTTTTATTATGTTTACAATTTTATAAAGTTTATTTTTACTCATTTTACTTCAATTATTTTACTTAAGCTATGGTATGTAGCATACTGACGCAGATTGTTTTTATTTATCGTAGAACAGAACTTTGGCTTATTTATGGTTAAATGTGTAGAGCGTTTCTTTAAAATTAACTTCAGTCTAGGGCTGGATTTTGCGCATGACGCTAATACATGATTGCTGATTTTAATAAGAATGGAAACTGTGTAGAAAGATATTTATTTTTATATGTATTGGTAACTGTTCGATTTCATTGATAATAACCGCAAAGAAACATTAATTTCTTTATTTTAACGGATATAAGAATAAACAAATTAATTACTTAACAAAGGAAATATCACAAAGTTAAAACATCAGGATTTTCTACATAAAAATTTTATATTATTTATTTAAGAGACAGACTGGTAAACAAAGGAGCAGAGCGAGAACATGCTGACCATCTAAATATTACGTAACAGGAAACTTTTATATGCAATTATAGCTTGAACTTGATTGGATGAGAGCTCTATACTTTCCAAATAACCATTGTCTATAATACATTAGCTGGAATTTTAACATTTCGATTCTTTATCAAAAGAAGCTGTAATATCCTAGCTAAATTAGAGTTTCTTAAGAGCTAGAATATTGAACAATTGTGTAACGACTATTCCGCTGAGTTCTGATAAATAAGAAGTCCAAAGAAGGGCTAAATTGCTTTTTATTCCATGTCAAAAGAAAAAAGAAAAGATGGCCCCTTCTTTGGCTTACAATAAGCCACCGCTTGGGTTTAAACTCGACAGAAAACATAAAACTAATCTAATGTTTAAGTAAAATAAACAAGCCGAAGATGCACAGAATTAACTATCAGAATTGAACCTTATTTAAGATCATCGGCGTATACTAGTAGGTACGTAACATAATAATAATATAATAATAAGCTTAGACTAGAAGCAACAACCTGGCTGCAAAGCAGAACACGCTCTCCTACCCTCTTCTTTTGAAGAGACCCAGACTTCAGCTTAAAAGCTCGTTTCCACCTCATTTACATAAATCGAAATCGTGAAAACTCATTGTGGCAGGGAAACGAGAAGGTAAAGGAAAGTCTTGTTCCAAAATAAAAATAGCTATTAGAAAACTCCCTCGATCTTTTCCCTTGACTCCTTCAGCATTGAATCTTCCAGCCTTTCTCCTAGCCTGTGGGAACTGGAAATCTGGCCTCCTCCTCTCAGGCTGCGAACTCGTTCTCGTGTCCGGTACTCTAAACTTAGCAGAAATCTGGTCTCTGACGCTTGATTTCCCTTATTTCAGGTGGCGAGATAAGCTCAGCTGGGTACCACGTACTCCTTCGGAAAAGGGCCTTGGCTGACCGACGCTGAAATCTTTCTGCTCCGCTTGGAACGCATTTCGCCGTCTTCACGCCGACAATCAGTGACTGCTTTTTCTGCGGCAACACTCGCCCTTTCTCTTTGTTCGAATCTACTTTAGCTCTTTTCTGCCCTTGCTTGGAGGTGGAATTTGCCAATCTTTTTAACTCTGGAAGGACTTGTTCTGAATTTTGGCAATGCTGTTTCTTGGCTCCCTTCCAGAAAAAGATCTTTTAGTGCTTAAAAATCACTTCGCTCCTAATGCGTCTTCACTTGCTCAACATTTGTGATATGATGTACATTTTTATCTTACAGACATAAGGTGGTATATTTTATCCTTTCGGTTCTAAAAGGGCCTTCAAATTTTGCCTCCTTATTCTTAGGAGCGGAAGATAATGCATGCTTAACTTTTAATACTTTTTGACGGACATTGTATTCCATTTGCTAGTGGATTCCTTTTGATCGTAGTATAATTTCTGCTTCCCCCCATGGCGATATCTGAATTTTAATTGCCTCATCAGTTATTTGCTGTATATCTTTAATTCTGAACTCCGTCTCTCTTTGTTGAACAAAAAATAAATTGCCTAAGTTAGTTAACATTTTTCTCCTTAAAAACAATTCCGCGGGGGTCTTTCCCATAGTGTTCATTCGCCGTTCTCAGTGCAAGTTCTCAGTCTAATTCATTGACACAGCCATCCCAGTGATTACGATAATTTTTACGTAACTTCGAATAATTTTAACTGCATTTTTATTTAATTTTAACTGTATTTTTATTTACTCATTCCGCTATATTAGACTGTGAACAATACGGAACCATCTCCAGAGGTCTTATTTCAAGCGCTGCGCATAAGTTTTCAAAGATCTGACTAACAAACTGTTTGCTGTTATCGTAAATTGCTTAAAGTGGGGGCCCGTACTTTAATATGTATTTATTTAAAAATGAGTCAGACGCGATTTTTGCGGAAGCTCTTTTGACGGGAATTATCTCTACGCATTTAGAAAAATGATCCACGATAACCAAGACATGTGTATTTTTATTTAGTTGACCTCTGGTATGAGGACTCAACAAATGGATACCTAACAATTCATTAGGAAAGGTAGTTTTAATACTGTTTAAGTAACCGACCGGGCTATAATTAATATCGTTAATTAATTGACACATACGACATGACCTGACATAGGCACTTACAGCTTTCTGTAACTGCGGAAAATAAACCGCTTCTCCGACTCTTTGAACCATTTTTCTGATTCAAAGGTGGCCAATAGGCGAATCATGTAACTCATGTAGAATATTTTAACGTAAGCTAGCTGAGGTCACCTGTTTGAATTCGTGATTCTCATTAGTTACTATCGAATAGAATAACATTTTATCGATTATTTCATAATGCGCTGCTTTGTTTCTAATTGCACGAATGTCCGCATGTTCAAAATTTTCCGGGTTATCAAGATACACATACATATTTTTGAACTCGAGGTCTGCTTTCAGTTCCGAAATAACTGTGTCTCGAGAATCAGTTATTTTCGAGGTTAATATAACATATTTAACTGTGTTCCCTTCCTCATCTAGCTTAATTCTGGACAGTGCATCAGCAACAATATTCTGTTTTCCCAGCATATGTTTAATAATGAGATTATAATCTTGTAATTTAAGAGTCTACCTTACGAACCTCGGCGATAAATTTTTGTCTGACTACCAACGACCGACGGCAGCATGGTCTGAGTAAACTGTTATTGAGTCATTTCCAAAATACACTCGAATTTTATTCACGTTAATAATACGGCAAGAGTTTCTCGTTCTGTTGCGGTATAATTCAGTTGAGATGAGTTCACCGTTTTACTAAAATAAGCTACTGGCTGACCATTCTGAGACAGGACTGCGCCACCAGCTACTGGCCTCCGGATTATGCAGCAATTGCACAGTCCGGAGCATCAGCGGCGATTTGCAAGTTCTGGTCCCCTTCCGGGAATTTCAATACTGGAGCATTGATTATCGTCTGTTCTGTTATATTCTACTTTTTGTATAATCTATTTGGTTATTTTGTAATTTATTAAATGTTTAGATTCATTTTTAAATGGGGATAAATGCAGGTTCGTCGGAAAAGACAACCCGATTTTAGAGTTTTGTATTTAAATCTTCTCAGTTTCCGCATCAAATATTATCTTAATCAAAAATGTCTAAAAGTCATTAGCTTCTTTCACCCTATGGAACAAGGTCTAAACTCTAGCCAATTAGAAAAGATAAATCTGCGCATGCTTGAATGTGCAGCTGATACAGCGAAATTGTCGAGTGGATGTCAGTTTGAGTTTGCTTCACTGCGATTGATCGGTTCTTATAATCATCTTTGCATAAAAGTGAAAAGTTAAAACACTTAGACAAAATCCATAAACTATTTTCAATTACATAGTGAGATAGTTCAGCTTATGCTGATTGTGTCTGTGAGATCTTGGTCTAAACACACCCAAAGACACGATAATGTAAACCAGGATCTATTTAAACTGTTTAGGATGTCCGTCCTCTTACGGCAATAAGATAATGGAAAATAGCCGTACAGTATCCATATTTCCTTTGTAGGGGCAAGGAAGGTAATTTTAACATTTTCAGAACATTGCTCATTTTGGCGACCGTGTGACAAGAAATGCAGTGCATATTGTAATAGGCAGACTTTAAATCTTTTATTATTCACTGCTCAGCTCAGTTATAGGTAAATATTTTTGGAAGACAGCCATCTGTTACAAAATGATAACTTGTTGCTGTTGCTACAATTAAACCAGACACGATCCATCATAGGGGCGTTGGAAACAAAGTACCTCTTTCAATTAATTTCATACTGAAACTTACTAATTGTATAATTTAAAAAAATGAATTGAATTTTCATGTTTATTTTTTAATAAAAATTGTTAAACTGCTTCAAATACTTTTCTTAACAGAATTATTTAAATTCAGTTTTTTTATTTTTTCAATTATCCTGGCTACCTTAACATTAGCTTATTGGATTTGAAAATCTATACAAATACTTCTATTTACTGCGATCATGGTATATCCCCGCCCCAATGATCATCATAAAATTCTCAGTTCCCAGCGGAAAGTCCTAATCTAAGAAGCGTTTCTGCTTATTCGAAACCATATGTTTGTTCAACCTGCTGTAAAAGGGTTAGTGGGAAAACAGATGGGGGCTGTTGGATCAGTAATTAGTCTTTTGCGTGCTAATAAGTTTTCAGAGCACCTGTAGATGTAACTACAATTATTAAGCTATATAGATAATAATACTTGGCTCCATCTGTAAATAGCTTTCAGAAAAGAAAGGATTAAAAACGTTCAACGGAAATGGTAAAATTATACCGTCACATTCTGTCACGATATTTAAAAATTTGGTCACTAGTAAAGTAGGTGACCTTCAAATGTACTTTCTTCAAAACTGGAGAAAAGCTGCTTTTTTTTTCCTTTTTTTCCTCTATACAAAGAAATTTTACTGCATAGTAATTAAATACATTGCACCGTTCTGTTATGACTTTGACTGTTCCGTTTTGAAGTAATGCTTACTTTGCTTTGTTTTCCTATTTTCTTTCTTTGTGGTTTATTCTTTTTTTGTTTTATTACAAAAGAATTAACCTATTATTTTGAATCATGCTGCTTTATTTTTTTTTTCCTTTCACTTTTTAAATCTGTACTTTGTTTTGTCACTGAAATATTCCAAAAGTCATTCTATGGAAAACACCGAGATATTGAAAGAAAATATATAAAAATTTTAAAACTTGTTAGCTTTGCCAATTAACTAGTAATTCATTCTACATCAGATATATCAATATTTAGGTCAAAAATATTTTTATTCTGATATTGCGAGAGATTTTCCCCGTGATGTCCCATTCCAGCCTATAATTGTTTTTGAAGCAATTTATTTCAGGTCCTAAATCTCTTCTAGCAGTAAATTTTAAATTTTGTCAATATCTCAGTTTTCGGAAAAATACTATGTGAAACAAATACATACAAGGCAGAAACAAATTCAGAATTTCCCACTTCTACAAAAGACTGAAAATAAAATTTTATTTTTTGTTTTGTTTTTAATGTCATCTTACTTATTTGGATGAAAACAAATTTTTATTTTCATAGTGATAGGGAAGAAACTACTATTGTTAGTTCTTTTGGAACTTTAACAGCGGATATAATTTAGAATCGCAGCATTTAAATGTTCATTAACTAGTAAAAACTTCTGCCTTGTTTTGAGGTAGCATTAAATTTCGTCAGTCTTCGGCCACTATTTGCCTGTAATCAACTAATGAGCTCAATATTAAATACCCGATTTACTGGAAAAAAAAAAGTATATTAACCCATTTCTCTGAAAAATGCAACAAATGCAAAAACGGCACAGTCTTCATAGAGGGGAGGGAGGATAAATTCTCCTTTCATTTTACACAGTAATGACTTTTATTCTTACACCATTAAATTTCGATCATTGAACTGATTACAATTTCGCTTCTAGGCTTTACATGGTGCTTGATATGCTCATTACTTGTTAAGATCTCATTCGAATTTATTTCTCGACGTTTATACACCGTTTTAGCGAAGGGAAGAAAAAAGAAAAAGGCTCAGACTTTTGTTTACTATTTTCATTCATTCGTATTTTTTTTATTTCACTGTATGCAGAGTATCTCAAAAGAAACAAATTGTCGGTTTCTTTTGTTTCGTCGACTTCTTTATTTTATTTTTTCTTTATTTTTTTCCCGCCTTGAAGGAGGAACGGTCCCAACAGAGCGTATCTTAATGAGAGCCGGAAAACCTATTCACCCACATGCCGTTTATGACACATGGCGGGCCCGACTCACGATTTCATGCTTCATCGAATACTGCCACTTTTTTCATCCATTTTTTTCTTTCTTTTTTTTCTTTGATGCACGTTTAACTCACTTTTCCTCTTCCTGGTATAGGTACTTAACGAGTGATAATGAAAAGTTAACCTTAGAGAATGCCAAATGATATCGTTTACAAAACCATAAATTGGTATGTATTATATCAGCAATAAGAGAAATGATTTATTATTGAACGAGAATTTTTTTCTTCGCCTCAAAAGAGTTGTATAGAAGCTTAATATTCATTTAATAGTTATTTCATTTTACCCTTAGGAAGGACCTTGATAAGCTAATAGATCTGATAAATTAATTTTCTTTCTTTCTTTATTTGCAGCTATTTTGAGGATTTTATTTTTACTTTTTGTAGATCCGAAGCTAGACCAATTCCTAGAACTGTACAACATTATAAAGATTAGAATCCATTTACTTTCGCCAGTAAAAATTGTATAAAATTCGATACTGTTGCCGTTGAAGATGGACTCGTACGTTATGAATATCGCAAAGGCTATTCTTAGGATATATATTATTCTTAGGATCCACTTTTTATACTAGTTTAGAATAATAACAGTAAAAGCTATTACATTTTTTTAACATATTTGCGTTGGTTTTCTTGTGGAAATTTTTGATGAAATGCAATACACTAAATACAGTTGAATATTTTTTTTAAATTTATTTTGGCAGTTTTGTTTTTACTTATTACTTTTCGTAGACTCGAAGTTTTAATAACCCTTAGAATTATGCGACATTATAAAGATCAGAATTAATTTACTTCAGCCAGTAAAATCGTAAATAATTTCCCATTGTTGCCACTAAGGATGGACTTGTACATTTCGCATATCGCAGGGTTTCCGTCTTATGACGTACTTCTAATGCTAACTTAAAATAAATTAATAATAATCATAATAATAATAGATGTTAAATTTTAAATTAAAATTAATCTAGCATATTCGGACTGATTCCATTGTAGAAATTTTAATGAAATACACTAAATACAGATTGAAAAACACGTTAAAATTTTCGGCCAAAATACTAAAACTCTTTAACCTTCAATCAAAAATACAGTTTACTTATATTTACAGGTACTAAATTCTAAGATAAATTTTTATCTGTTAGTCAATTACATTATTACAAAAATATATGCGACTAAATTTCGAGGTAATTTAACATTAAAATTATATAAAATTTATATAATAACACAATTTAGCGAACATAAATTTCAACTAAGAAAATTTCTTTGTCGAAGAACTAGAGCCCGCGTCATATTTCTTAGAAATAAAAATACATCACCACAGGGCTGGACTTTTTCTAATTTCAAAATTCAACTAGATGTGTATCCTTCCGACTCTCCTGTCATATATTTTTAATTATTTAATAATAACTTGGAAAATTTCATTTCTGCTTTGTTTATTTATTTATTTATTTACAATTTGGAAGGCTTTTGAATATTCACTGATGCAACTGCTGTAAAAAAGTTTGACTGTAAAGCGTATTCTGTGAGCATAAAATTGTTTTGTAACAAATAAACGTACATAGCCATTTTATCTAAATGAAATTGAGAGCAGGCATTAAACTGAAACTTATTCTAACCTGTGAATTTCTATGTAAAATATATTTTCTGGTATATCTGCTCTCCTAACCAATGAATTTCCATATAAAATATATTTTTCAGCATTTCTGCACTCAGTTTTTTAAAACATATCATACTTTTTTCCTGCAAAAGACTATCTTTTTTGTGTTCCTTTTCTTACCAAAGATATGGTTTACAAATATGTGTCTTTTGAGTAAATATATTGAAAAAGTGCTTTATTGTTATTAAAAAATTAAATAACTCTAATAGTTATTTTTAATTTCTGTTGCAGTTCGTTATGACAAAGCGTTCTCATCATCACCGACCGCAAAATTTGAGCGATTGTTCCAGTTGTCCACCAGGTTACGGTGTCGAACGTCATTGTAACCGCCACCACGATACAGAATGCACAGCCTGTGCTTCAGACCATTACTCAAGTCATCACTCATCCCACAGGCCTTGTTATCCCTGTTCGAGGTGCGGTGTAGGCCTTTACGTGGCTCATCCATGCACGGCCTCTAAAGACACTGTCTGCGATTCCTGCCATACATACAAAGGCCCACACAACGAAAATTTCTACGAAAGGTGTGTCAAACCTTTGTTGAATCAAGGGAGGAACAGCTCAGGTGGAGTTTACAATCCAACCAGTCTTACCAAAGGTAAGTTGTCGTACTTAAAATATGAATTTTACATTTTAAAATAATTTTGGTGAAGATTCCGTCATGCTATTAAAAAGTAGCATCATGTAACTCTAATAAGTTAAATCAGTTACTTTTTCTACATTTCCTCCAGATTTTCTATTGAAAATTGACAGTTATTCAGCAAAACCTTGGTTTCGTAATTAAATTAGCTTAATTTTTTAATTGTAGTTTAATATGTTCTCCTTTATGATTTGTTATTCTTTCCAACAATTTCATTTACGTTTCTACTCATAAGAGTAAGAAAATGTTATGTTATTTCACTTCACACTTTTCTGCTTAGAAATACAACACTGCTTGCCCAGGTTCTTTTGATATTATATTATTTTTATTCTAATACCATAAGCAAAAACTACTATATTATGATCTTTATTCTTGATTATAGCCATGAATATGATGCGTTGGAAATTTTGCATATGGCTGTTTCCTGTCATGTGCAAAGTACATAATCCTTTATTCAAACAGTTCACTATCTGATCGGAATAGTGGCTAGTGACGTTGGCTGCTGTACTGAAGGGCCAGGACTCGAATGCCGGAGAAGGCAGGGATGTTTGTAAATGTATAGTGTCTGTGCCTCACTTGAATACTGGGGAGACGAAAAACCTGTCGAGTAGTTTGGTGGAAGGCGAAGATGTTTGGCAGACCCTGAAAACCGTTCCTCTCCATCAAAATGGGGATGGAGTTAATGTGAAGTAATGTGGTGAGATAATACTTGTGCGATCAATGATGAATTTCTGATATCCTGCCCAATTGTACCCGTACATGTTTCAATAGTTGACGGAGAAATACTCATAATACGTTTGTGAACGCTTGAATTTGGCTGTTAGGGAAGGTTAACTTAATTCTTTATGGATGACCTTTACGTGAAGGGACATCATTTAGGATAACGGGGGGATGTCACATTACTTTGTCCATCTATAAAAAGTAGCTCGTGTTTTAATGCAAGCAGAGTTTAAACATCTTCCGAATATTTCCCGTGATGCCGCATTTTGAGCAAAGAAGCCTGGTTTTCTTTAATCAGATACGGATGTCTGTCATGCTATAACTATGTACCTTATTTGCCAGATTTCTGGCCTTCTGACCTCGTTGCTATCTGTTATCCAGAATAAGTGTATGGTCTCAACGTTTTCAGGTAATTCAAGCTAGCCAAAATGATGTAAAAGTCAATCAGTAACACATACGAAAAGAAGCAGCTTTCTTTAAATGCGTTCATGAATGTCAGGAACACTGAAGCAAGTTTGTGTGTTTCCAGTGGATTTACTTCAAAGATCATCATGTGGTATTTTGTTTTACTGCTCAAACATAATTGCCTTGTATACTAGTACTGTAAGCATGTAAACATTGTCTCATGTAAACTCCCACAAACGTTTTGAGCATAGCAGTAGATATGCGCATGTTTTAACGTTAAAATAGCTTTTTTTTTTTTTTCTTTGGAGCTTTTCATATTATATTCAAAGATAGGCAGCTGCCGATTTACTTCCAATTATATAATACGTCTGCTTTTTGGTGTCGTTTAATATGAATTTTAAATTGCATAAAAGCCTATAACCAGGATTCATGCTTGCAATTATGCGTAATAATGATTTTTAACATTGAATAGTAACTTAAATTAAATGCTGTCAAAAGTGTTGAATATCATTATTATTTTGATCTTAAAATGATACAATTTGCACTTTGTATGCGCATTGTTAAAATTAAAAATATGCAATTGGATAAAAATAATACACATTGATTCGTACGGTATCGAATTAAAGGCTCCTAATACCTAACTAATGGTAAAATAAAATAAAACATTACAAAAACACTTTTATCGGCTCGTTAAACATCTGCCACTCGCTAAGATTCCGATTTACACAACCGTAACCGTTACAGCTTGCAAGGTAATCTGGCTCGCTCCTTTAATTATCTTCATCCTGTCTTAACTCTAAATTCTCCTCGCCTATCGAATCATTTAGTATTCCATCCACACGCTGATAATGTGAATGAACCGAACTTTCCCCGAGTTCAAAAAACTATTGACAACATTGTTTTCTTCCCAATTGTTTTGGTATTTGCGGTAGAAATTAACAAAGCTTGCTGCATCTAACTATACATATAGTTGACAAATAATGAGAGAAAGCAATGATAATGGCTTGCAGTTTTAAAATATTCAATTTAACTGTTTCTTTTTCTTGGAATATTTTCGTGGAATTTCTTCTTCTAAATGCTAATGGCATTAATGGCAATACTATATGCATTGGCAACAAGTATGTGCTAAATTGAGAACCTCTACGTTGTGATTATAAGCAAATCAGTTTTAATAGCAATGAAAAGAACTACAATTTGACATCTTAAATACGGCGATCCTAAGATATGACCATCCTAAGATAAGAAGCATAAGAAACCGAGGAAAGTACAAGTCGATTCCAAAGATAATACCTAACCTCCAAGCTTGTCCATTTAACCCCACATATGTATTGCTCTGATGTCAACTAATTACAAACCTTAAGAGAAGAAAGAATAATTTCATTAGTGCTTTTAAAGAAGATTTTGGAATTAAGTTTCCTGACATTTATTAGCGGCCAAAAAGGTTAAAAAATCTCCTTTTGTTTTATAAGTCATTCGGAGATAATCATCCAGTCTTATGGTATGTAACAATTAACTTTACAAAAGTTCTTTTATCTCATTTTTTTCATTAGTTTCAGTTTCCTAGTACAGTTAATGATATTTTCTTGCACTTATTAGCTTTAGTATCATCTTTTTATAACTCTTGACATCCTGAAGGCCAATAATTCAGCTGAATATAAGAAATTAACAGGATTCTAAAGCCAGACTGTTCGACGTTGGTGCATTCAGTGCCGCCCTGTTGGTAGGATGTATATCACTATCCAAATTTATCTTTAAATAAATAAAAATAATGATAATTCAAGAATTAGTTAATCACTATGACTTTTTTTTTTCATAGAATTAACACGACAAACATTTCTACTTCTAAAACGAAAAAAAAAAAAAAAAAATTGTTCATCTAGTGACATCGAAAGCACGTTTGACCATAATTTTTATTTTATTTCGAAGTTTGACTTCATTGCTTATCGACTTTTACGGCACCGAAATACTATTTTGAAGGGTCTTTGAGATGGGGAGCAGTCGGCTTTTCAAAAGAAGGACAGATTATTAAGGAAATGACAAGATGTTTGAATTTTCAAGAGAAACAATCTCGTAATGTAATGCTAGGAACAATTTAAAGACTCTGAAAGTTTGAATAATGCTCTAAAAGTAAAGCAACTGCATCTCAAGATTGATTTTTGTCTATTTAGTCAAATTAATAATTTGAAGAATGCAGACTTGTGCATTTGTAAACAAATCGACATGATGCAAATATTTTGTTGAAGCAGCATCTATAAGCTCGCGACTAATCTCATTATTTATATAGCTGCTTTGTACAACAAACTGTCGGAAGTCTTTAAGCTTTCCATTTTTTAACATGTATAATATTTAATTGTAATTTGCACTTTTAACTTAATTTTCTGGTTGTTTTGTTTAGAAACCTATTGTGTTAAAATCAAATAATTCATTCCTTAGTGGAACAGGAGTTATTGAAAAAATTTTCGTCCAAGCATTAATATCTTTAATGGCTTTCTAGTATTTCTTACACCGTTTGCAGAACAAGACGCTTTTATCGAGATAAAAACTACATTTTGATTTCTTAAATGACATCTTTTATAATATGACTGCAGCGATCTGTGTCATACTTCAAATATCAAAGTACTGATGTTGAGAATCGTTGTCTCTCGATAACAGGTTTTAAGGCTAGAAGTACCGCGAATTTTGCGACCTTATAAATTGTGAGAGATATATTTAAATAGGGCCCTTACTTATTCCGTACGCGTTCATGCCGATGCCAAAGTGGATGCAACAGGTATGCTTGCATCAAGCGGCAAAATGTTTAAGAATTTTGAGAAGCACTAGGAGGTAGAGTTTAGGCACATCAAAGATAGCTTCGGGTAGCAAAATGCATGGTGCCAGCCTCGTATTTAAAATTAGGCAAAGAAAAAAAAAGCAACTTTAGTTTGCCGTAGATTTTGAACAAAACTCAGTCGATTTCGCAGGTTAACAGACATAGATTCCTCTTAACCAGAATTTTTTTTTTTAAAAAAAAAGCTCCTTTAGAAGAGTTGGCCATAAAAAGAAGAGGGTGATTTTTTTTAATGCTATTTCAGCAAATTTCAAAAATTGTTGCAGCATATACTTCACTGTTTTAAACATGAATTTTTCTCAAACTTCTAGTATTCAGCAAAATTTACCCGTCTTTTTTTTTTTTTTTTTCCCAGTCTTTTAGGTTATGTTGTAGAGACATTATGTTATTTAGTAGCAGGAGACATGAAAAATGTGCAACGCCTTCGCCGGGAATCGAACCGCGGACCTCTAAAATACCGGCTCAGTGTGCTGACCATTACACCACGAAGGCACGCTGAGAATGTGGGAGATATACCTTATAATGTTTCAGTAATGAGTTCATAAAAACAGATAAATCTCGTTTTTTATTCCGTAATTGAGAGAATTTTCTTTTTTCTTAAATATGGTCTTGGGCAATTTTTTTAACACATTTCAGGGCGAGTTGTACCTCTAGATTTTTCCTACAATTATTTTCATCCAGGTTATACCAGCACAAAAAAGCAGTCGTCCATCAAGACAAGGTATCAAAATCCAGTTCTTTGGCGAGGTTTCTCGACTTTTCTAATACTTAATCTACAGCATCACATTCATCATTCATTAAATCATTAGATGGAATTTCTTGTAAAGTACGTTAATTTTTTTTGGTGCTAAATCCATTCCTTAACACAGGTCATCATAAGTCTTCTATTGGAGATCTTCGATTTTTTTCAGTAACACAGATTTGTGTTTCATCATCATTATTATTGAGTTTCTGGGCTATTGATAACAAAAACTTTAAAACACAAAATATGATGTAGTACTTACCGACAAATTTGTGAATCAGTTGACGTAAAATAAAATAAATAAGTAAAACAATAATACTAAGTAAACCAATCATAATTTGCAAACATAAATTAAAACTGTTCGTGGCATTATTATGTCGGATGTCAAGCTAGGAAATGTCACCCATCCTCAAAATTATAGACATTCAGGGCAAATGTTGGCAGATTTCCAAGAAATTCTAAAAGGTAAAAAGTAACCGTTTGGTACATCTATTGTAAAGAGTTACTACAATTGCATGAAAGTGCGGATAATATACCTAATGCTATATTTAAAGAGATATTTATGTAACGTACATAAATGGGATGAACTCAATTGATAAAAAGACATATATTCATTGCAACTGATAAATTACACATACTGAGAAATTATCAATGCTAAATTCATTCTGAAGAAAGAATAATATACTGTTGCGTTTTACGGGTTCGTAGATTTGAAAGTATCCGATGAAAACACGATGCAGAACAATAAAAAGCACAATTTATTTACAGGAATCACTATTTACAGCACAGTTCCAAAATTACCTTTAAAAGCGTCGAAAATCTACAATAAATACGCTGAGACAATCAGCGACACAGCTTCAGGCTGTAACTGTAAAGGTAGCTTCACGGCAACACTAAACTTATAATAAAACACCGTGGAACAATCACCAATGCACTGTCAAGCTATACTGTAAAGATAGCTTCACGGCAAAGCACTATCTCGATCGCTTTCCGTTCACAAAACTCTCGCGTAGCTTAGCACTCACAGTAAGCAGCTATTCTCACAATAATCACAACGCTCACACTACTTCACAATCTTAATCACACTACTGCTTCACAATCTGCCTACTCTGAGAAACGCAAGGGTTTATATAGCTTTTCTTTAAGTTCCACACGTTTCGAGAAGTATCTCGACAGGAAGTTATTCTAGAAGCTTCCCGATTGGACCATGGGATATCGCCAATTTTGGTCGCCAAATGGGCGATAAGGTCGCCAATCTGGCAACCCTATCATACACTATTTTATGGCAACCCTAGTGCTATGCCGGAAAGCTTACATACAGGCGCAAACGCCGAATTTTTCGCAACAATACTTTGCATTGCACATTAATATTTCACATTTTCTTAGCTCTTATTATCTCATACCCTTACATTCATCGCAGAAAAGAATTCTAATGACTTAGCATAATTCTACAAAGAGTACAAAGCAGAATAAAAATCTTGTATCTGTACTGTATAATGCTATACACCGTTAAGAAAGATGATAGAATAGTAAAAGTAATTCTCTGCATTAAAGTAGCCCTGACGAATAATTGAAATCACGGATACTCAATACGTAAATATTATGCATCCGAAAAATAACAGGTTTTTTTTTTTTTGAGGGGGTTAAAAAAAGGGAAGTAACACCTTGCGCACTTAGTGGATATGGTTGAGCAAATATGCATTAACTGACAGCAATATTAATACGTTCTCATTGCTATAAAATCTCCTTCCAGACAATAAGATCTCTTTTCCAAGTTCTTTGCTTCTTGACTGTTATTTACAGAAGTGTTTAATCTTTCACCATTAAGAAATCTGAATTTTGTATTAATGCTAGCCATCTCGCAGAAGGCCAACTATAGAAAGAGCTGTAGCGTGACATGATAAGAACGATGATGACTAACAACAAAGCTGAGAAAAAATAATTATGCCATCAAGGTACAATTGCTCAATTTACTGCAAAATGGCGTAAACGAAGAAAAAGGTCTTTTCTAGACGTTTCCTCAGCTTTAGCTTACCACAGAAATAATCTATATTATATTTTTATTTCCCACCCGTTTTGTAATGATGTTCTGGCTAGTATGCAGTAGGGGTTATGGAGGGCGTGTCTCTTTCTGTTAGTAGATCTTTTCTCATCAGCAGGTGTTTGATTGGGAGTGAATAAGGGATGATGCAATATATGAGCGCTTGTAGGCCTACCATCAGACAAAGGAGACAAGTGTTTGGGTTCTCCACTGACATCAACTCTTTGACAGTTACACCTGTGTTTGAATGGGGAGGGATGCGCTTTGCCATTTATAATATTCTTTTTCTGGCTTGTGTTTCTTTTTCGTTCCACGTATAATATTTCGACAAAGGTGAACTTTCAGAGTCAACAACTGCATTCCATATCATTTTTATTTAAAATACTCTCTGTTTTATGCAAACGAAAGTGTAAAAATTTCCTGAAATTTCGGTTTTCTTTGCTTCTCTTTTGTGACGTTTTCACAAATTGTACCGTTTGGAAATACGAAGAATGTTTTATTTTTTTTTGTTTCCTACACAAATGATAATAAAATGCGATCTAAAAAGATTATAAGTATGCAGGAAATGTTTTGCTGGAATACAAGCCAAAAAAATAAAAATAATTCTAAAAGCAAAGCAACTCTAAAGTCCGCCCAACTCAAAGGATAATAAAAAAGTGTTAAAAAAAAATCTGAAAGATTTCAGATTTTTAAATTACGTCCAAAGGCGCGTTTTTTTAACATTTCGTGTGCTACCTTTTTTTTATTAAATATCATGTACTACGTACTCAAACCATAAAATTCAGTTCAAAGTCAATATCGCAAAATCATTTTAAAATGAACATATCTTTAGAATTTCCGTAAGTCTCGTGCGCTGGAGATAAAAATGTTTTTCTTTTTCCGTACAGTGTTGCCATTGCTCGCTTTGAAATCATTTAGTTTGTTAATCAGAAATTCGTTGAAATGTTACAAAACATAAAATCGATAATAAAGCAAATTTCAAATTCAAAATTAGGGCTTCCAGATGCCCATATTCGCAGTAGGATTACGTCATTCAAAATTCGATGGCTCTAGGTTTTATCACAATGCGAGAAACATGCATACATTTATGCAGATTTTTCATTTTTTAAAATTTAATGCAGAGCGATAACATTTAGTGGCAACAATTTGAAAAGTGAAACGGGCATTCAGAGTGAATCGACGCAAAATCGCAAAACGAAAGTAATAGTCCTTCGGGACTAAATCCCTTTGGACTAATAAAGTAAATAAGATTTGGTTTGAAATGAAAGAGAATGCAGTAAATACTGTAATAAAACGCACGTGAAATGAAAACAAATTAAATACTTATTGCGTTTTTTACAATAATTTTACTATTTTCAAAGACATCGAAATCTAATGGGCAGAATTACGCTTGAGCATATATTTTTTTTTTTTTTTTTTTTTTTTTTTTTTTTTTTTTTTGGGGGTTTTTTTTTGTCGGGGGAAGGAGAATTTTGAACGTTTAAGCTTAATTTTTAGTCTTAAGCAATTAATATAATTTTTAGTTTCCTTCCTTTTTATCTTCTTCTTTCTTTATTTTCTTCAAATGTTTTAAGATTTTCCAGTTGTTTAGGATGTATACTATCTTAAACAAAATAGATCAGTTTTTAAATTTCATTCACATGCAATTATTAAATAAAATGACGGAATTTTGAGGAAAATTTTAATCAGCATCTGTATTACCAACAAATATTAAGCAGTAATATCACAATATGGCGGAATTACTGTATTTGGGCTAAAGGTGAAGTTGACAGTTAAAAACTTCCAGAGCACGTTTGCGACCAGCTCGGCCCCTGTTGTGTTCCTGGGCGTCGAGACACGTAATAACAAAAATTGAAATTCAGGACTTTTTGAATCTGCGTCCCATGCAGAAAAACTCTCGATGCCACGAAAGCTTCCCTCTTGGCGCTGATGCCATGCAGTACGTAGTGAGTTTTGAACCGCTACTGAAAACACGAAATAAGATTCTGTACGTGTGAAATAAAAGAGACAGCGGCTCCCAGCGTTCCAACGCATTTCCAAACGTCTGTGCTTATGCAGGGTTTCTCTGCTCAGCGTAGTATTTTCCTGTAAAACCTGAGGAAAGTGTTCCACAGTGGGTCTCGTGATGATTTTTTTTATGAAGTTAACTCTTAACGAATGAATGTGAATGCGGTGAAGAAAATCGCATTTTGAGGCTAGATTTCAATAAATTTGCAGCTAGAAAAACCTAACGAAAGAGGAAAGCTTTCCAAACCTACATAAACATACCACATTTAAAGGTACTTATATGTTTGCCCAATCATTCTGCCGCAATTTGGCGAATTTTACAGATGAAAAAGCAGGTGAATTTATTATATATTCCAATTATAGTTTCCTTTAGCAACTTTGTGAAAAAAATGCTTATTTTTGTGGAAAGATTACCGCAATGTCTGCCATTCCAGACCAATTCTACAAGCGCGTAGTTTAAAAATGAGTTTAAGGTTATATATTTGAATTTAAAAAAGTTAGGAATAAAATACCGAGAAAAAGTCTTGAGAACACCTGGATGTAACCTTATAACGTATATCTCCCACATTCTTAGCGTGCCTTCGTGGTGTAATGGTCAGCACACTGAGCCGGTGTTTCAGAGGTCCGCGGTTCGATCCCCGGCGAAGGCGCTGCTAATTTTTCATGTCTCTTGCTACGAAATAACCTAATGTCTCTACAACCTATGACTTATTTTTTCCGAAATAAATTGCAAAAAGAAAAAAATTTAAAAGAAAAAAAAAAAAAAAGAAACCTTATTTGAACCGAAAATGCATATAAAGCATAAAAAATGGAACATAAGAGTACCTATATATCAGGATTGATCTCTAAAAGCCATTGCAGCACGAAACCCATGAAAACGCTGCTTATTAAAACTGAGAAAGTGTTATGTGTTATGCGCATCTTGTGTGAAGAATTATTACGCGCATTGTTACCAAAATTTGTGCATTCTAAAAATTTAGCAACTTTTACTAAGGTGATTGCTCTAATAATGCAAGTACGCGCTGAAGAACGGCAAACTAGTAATTATAGCAATGCAATGAAATAAAATTGTTAGAAATTTTAGTGAACAAGTATAACAACAAGTGTTCAGCTGTCCAAATAAAAAGAAAAAAATAAAACTAATAGATTGTATTTTTTTTAATTATCAGGCTAGAATGTCACGTTAATTAATATTTAATCAAATTACTCTTTCACGCAGTAAGTATAATTTTTTTTAATTCCCTATGCTAAAAAATAGAATATTTTTCTTAAATAGTTTTAGAAAAGATCATAGAATAATTTCAAGGATTTAGAATTTGAAAAATTATCCAGAGATTGAAAAAAAAAGCGGAAAGAAGGGTGGAAAAAAGAAGATCACTTTATTTTACATTTCTTATAATGGCACAATGAGTTTCATCTGCAGAAAGAAACTGTGCGACGTACTCCATAAAATACTTTTCTTAAAAAAATAAAGAAAGAAAGAAAAGGAAGGAAAAAAAAAGTAATAATTTCTTAACAGTTAGTTATCGGTTCTTATTGTTAATAACTAATTCAAACCGGAAGGAAGTTTGTCAAAAATACCAATAGCCCAAATACAGACAAATAACACATTAATGTCGGCTACTATCGTATGCAAAACACGTTGCCATTTACCTTGGGGAAAACAACTTGCTATCCTAATAGGAGATTTGATGTTCAAAAAATACTGCGCTGGATCCGATGCAGTTCTTGAATATAAATTATATAATTATCTGAGAGACAATAAAAAAACTGCTTGTCGCATCTTTATTAATCTTTATTTATATCTTTTTTTTTAATACTATAAGCCTAACTATGATTTATTGGATGTTGTATTGCCGGAAATAAAACTGTTTTCAGATTACTCTTTTTTCACAATGCACATTTTCTCGAAGAATTTTTTTCCGTCAATGGATTTTATTGCTTTGTTTTATTTGCAAAAATTTCGAGTTCTTTTCTACCCTATTTCATAATAAGATCTTTGTTTTAGCGAATTCTCTTATTAGTACTTAATTTACTTCCAAACTTTTACAGAGCGTTTGTTTTAGTGTTTGGTATTTAGCACTGTAGTTCTTGTAAACGAACAGGAATTTCACATTCTGTTGGCTGATGCAGCCTATCTGTCTGTTGGCTGATACAATATGTTGTTTGATGCAACTGGCCCAGTATACCTACTTTTGCTACCTACAAATCAATCTGAATTAATTTTGAAAAATGTAATAAATTTAATGAGAAATTTAGATATTTGTACTTCATGTGTAATATTTTATAAAGATTTGTAATTTGATGGCATCATACAGTTCTGAAAGCATGCAATTGTAGAGACATTAGGTTTATTTCGAAGCAGGAGTCATGAAAAACATGCAAGGCCTTCGCCGGGAATCGAACCACGGACCTCTGAAATACCGGCTCAGTGTGCTGACCATCGTGGTTCGATTCCCGGCGAAGGCAATGCATATTTTTCACTTCTCCTGCTTCGTAACAACCTAATGTCTCTACAGTGGCGCTCGAACTAAAAGGGTTGTGGATGATGACTCTCCACACCCAGGATTTGGCGACTAGGTCCCCTAAAACCCTAGTCACCCTTTAAAAAGGGGAGTATATAAGGTATATCTCCCACATTCTTAGCGTGCCTTCGTGGTGTAATGGCCACTGAGCCGGTATTTCAGAGGTCCGCGGTTCGATCCCCGGCGAAGGTAGTGCATATTTTTCATCGTTTCTGCTTCCAAAAAAACCTAATGTCTCTACACAATATTCAAGCTTGCACTGGCAGTGATTTGTGATTTTATACAAAAACTGTACGCATTTGAGAGAATGAGAAAACTGTACGCATCTGAGAGAATGACATGGATCCCTCTCCTTCAGGCATGAAAAAAAAAATCGGTAACTTTGTATTGTAATTAGACTTCGAAGTATCTATGCTGAAGTATTCACTTTCTTTATGATTACAAAAAATAATCGAAAAGTCCGAATCGAAAAAATTATTTGAATCTAGATTAGCGACAGGAAGTATAGATTACCGGCATCAATATAAATCAAAATTCTTTACTTTGAAAGTGTATTAAAATAATCAATTGCGTGATTCATTTAAAAAAGGAGAGTGAGAAAGGGAAGGAAAAAGGAGATCACTTTTCAAACTTGTTTTGAATTCTATTCCTTTCTAATTAATATAAAAAATTGTAATGGAAGTACGTTGCTTAGATTAATGTATTTGTCTTTTATAATATTTTGGAAAGCAAAACATCCGTTGGTAATTTTATCTCGTAGCAAGTTTTCAAGAAGTTTAAAAGATGTGTTTTAAAATTCGTGGATATTGCATTTTTCAACCACAGTGCCAAAAAAGTCCAGAAATTTCAGACTTTTCTTATTATTTTTTAAAATTTTTATTATGAAAATTAAGACTAATTTTCGCATTTAAAATATTTTGAGAGTACCTTACATTAGAATTTATTGAAAATTTTTCAAAATCCCAATTTGTTGTATGGAACTTTAAATTATTCTCAGTTGTATTAAAATTTTAGAATACGGAAAGATGGTTTTCATCAAAATTACCTAATCGCCTTCCGTTACCTGTTAAATAAAAAAATTAATAAATAAAATAAAATTTTAAGAATTCGGTGCTGAATGTTCTTTTTTTTTTATTTAAAAACATGCAACATAATGAAGAAAATCTGATATGACGACGTTGATTACATTACCAAAGAATGATTTATAGAGAAAGTTTCAACTTTAAAAATTTGCAATATAATGCTTATTTAGCTACATGTAATAGACAGGATCTTTAACTTGTTCCCACGTTAGCTTGAGGAAAAATAGAGCCTTCTAAGAAAAAGAAAATGAGTCTATTTTATGTAAAACAAAAAATCTTCTAAAACTATACGCAACTAGTCCATTTCACCTGAAATCAAATGCAAGATGAAACTATACACGGTTTCAGTGATATTGAATTTAAAATTAGATTCTAGGGCTGGGTATTTTCATGACAAAATAAAGAATAGCTTGTTTTTTTAAATTTTTTCGTATTTTCTTAAAGGCAGATTTCATATTAAATTGCATTCCGTATTTTATTAGAAGCTTATTTTCTGACCACATCTTTTTTTCTTTAAATTTCCAGCAAACAGTTTGATTGCGTAGATGTTTTCATATTTTAAACCTAAATTACCTGGGAAAATGTATGCATTTTGCTTCTTCGTTGAATGAACGTGTAGAATTTGAAACTAATTTCATTCTTGATACTTTTCAGAAGAATTTCTAGATTTTAAAATACATAATAAATAACCAATATAGATATTCTTAAAAAAATGTAATGAATAAATGCAAAATGCATTGTAAAATAGCAAGTCTAAAATTTATGCTACATAAAACTGAATTATGCAACTTAATGTAGATGTGCTGAAAAATATTTTAGCATACTTCCGAAAGCAACAATCTGTATTAGTCGCTTAGTCAACCTGCATGAAATTAATTAGTCTATAAAAAATGTAACTATGCTGATTACATTGAAATTTAAATTTTTTCTTTCTTTGTACTATCACATTAATGTAGATGTAATGACGAATATTTAATATTTTTTCAAAATTAAAATAATGTATATTAGCATCTGCAATTAAATTTAGAGGAAAATAATTAAATGTTGGTAATTATTGAATTATTAAATTTAAAATATTAAATAAAAAGCAACGCAAGCTTTATAGAATATGTAGTGATAAAGTATTTTAATTACTGTAACAATTTAAAAAATCCATGTTTTTATTGCTTTCATATTTTGGGGCAATTTTCTTTTTAAATGCATCAGTGTCTTTTGGACAATCCGTAAAATTCCATAGCAAATTGTAACATAAATTTATCCATGCAGTAGGTCACGAGAAATCCTAACGGGCCATTTGATCCATTTGAGTCATTCTAAAATATTCAAAATTCTAAAATTGGCAAAAATTAGGTTTTCCTTCTGTGCGCATCAATCAGCATTCCGAGGCTTCCAAATACAGTTGACAGTTCTGACATTTCTGCCTACCTGAATTACTTAAAACTGGAGTAAGGTCTGTCAGCATACTCTCTCCTCTCTGTTGACAAAAGCAGCAGCAACTGCTTCTGTATTTCATTCCTTTCTCCCACGTCATCCCTTCAAAATCTGGTGCCTCAAGGGGCTAATTTTTACCAGGAATGAGTCAGAAGAGCAGTTCTTTTACCAGCAGAGGGTGTGGGTTTATGACCTTTTTTTCTTCGAAAGGGCACGGAAACTTCAAAGTTTGGTTTGAATAGAACTTTAGCTGTCGTCGTCTATTGAATAAATCGTTAAATTCGATGCAAAGTATGGGAGATTCAAAAGCAGCGCATACCTTCAACCAGAGTTCATATTTATTACCATGCACTCTGCTCTTATACTATTTCAATGTGCTATAGGTTAGAGTAGAGCCGTTCCTAGGGCATTGGCTGCCCGCTGACTCCTAAGATTGCTGCCCCCAAATTTTAAAAAAAAATTGCTCAAGGATTAGTAAAATTTTTATTGCATATTCACCAAGTATTTACATATGACAAATTGTATAAAAAGTACTTATATTTAACAAGTACTTACAATGAATTTAAAATATTTAGGCGAGTATCGCGATCCGGCTGCCCCTGACTTTCTCCGCTCGCGTACTTTTATGCGTTGCACCCCCGCTAGAAACCGCCGTGGGTTTGGGAAACGTAGTACAGGTCTGATACTGCTAAGGATCAACAGTCTCGCTGCCTGCAGACGGGCGACATTACAGCTCAAAAGTCATTTTCAGTACTGTGGTGGCGTATTTCTTCACCGATGTCAATCTCTTATGCAAGTATCTTAAAAATAGAGATTTAGTTAAATTCTTTTTCTCTTGGTTATTCTTTGCTTTTTATTAAAAGTTCTTCCTCTAAGTCTCAGTCTTGTGCCGGTATCGATCTTTCGCAGTTGTGATCCTATACCAGAACTGATTCTACGCAGTCTGCTTGTGACCATTCAGATTTTGATAATGACTAGTGGTAAGTCATTATCAAAATTTCATTTTTAAAGTGTCGATTATATGTCAGAGTTCTATATATTAATGTCGATCTGGAGCCGGTGTTGATCCTATGCTGTGCCGATTCTATACAGTGACGATTCTATGAATGTAAGCCTAATTTCGAATATTATGCTGTGTTGCCTGAAACCACATAAAAATAACGCGATTCCAGAATGACACTTCCAGAAAGAAAAAAGAAGGAAAAAAAAGATTTTTCCAATTAATAGTTGCATAAAAATTTTTGGTCTGTTGATGGATGAATGGATGTTAGAGATCGCTGAGCACTAGTTATTCGTCCAGTGTGCGAATAATGAACTAGCACGCAACTGTGAGAACGCAGAAAATAAGTAAAACAGATGACAGCTGAGGAACAGAAATCAAATTTCAATGCAAAGGAAATAAAAATGGTAAAAATTCTCTTTTAAATTATTATTGGAACTGCTTAACAGTAGAACGGCGGTAGGGGTCATTTTGACCGCTGAACACTTTTGTCCGTTGATTACTTTTGTTTTATTGAAAGAAATCGTTTGGAATTTTTGACTTTTCCTAAATAGGTAACAAATATTTGTAAAAAAAAAAATTTCAGCATTCTAGGTTTGTTAGTTTTTGAAATACTGGCATGTATTCCTAGAACGGCGGACGAGGGTCATTTTGACCCCTTTACTTTTATCCTCTTTCTGCTCGAGGCATTGTCAAATAACCCATGAAAAACATTCACTGATAAGGATTTTTCCGTTGCATTCATACTCTCCCAGAGGGATAAAACCCTGGGTGGTCTCACTACTTTGTAATGTCTACATAAGTTGGTGTTCCTTTGTTTGCAATCATCTATTCGTTTGAAGGAAATACTGCAAAGAAGGTTTTTCAGGCTTACATTTCTTTTCAGAAATAGTTTATTTTACAGATGTATTTTCTCATTCGTTAGTTCAGCTTACTTACTGTAGGTGATAACAGTTAGGATAGATGTTTTCTTGGTAATCCCAAATCAGTATTTCAGTGCATATGAATTCTGCCGTCAAGTTCATTATCACATTTCTTTTACGCTGTGAGAATCATATGCTAAAATATATTCCCTATCGTTTTCTGATAGTCTGATATTTTTCTGCTTGTTTTCAAGTTTTACAAAATATGTCTAATAAGCGGAAAAGAGGTCTTACGGATGAAGAAATTAAAAAATTGTTGCAGAAGCTATATGAAAATGAGTCTGACGGAGGTGAAATTGATAATTTTTCTGTAGAAACTGAAGAGGAATTCCAAACACAAACTATTAGTGAATTCGAGGACAGCGAAGTAAACGAAGAAGAACTCAGCAAAAATAAACGGGCAAAAACGGATCAGGGTATCTTCAAAACTGTTTTTACAGCTCCTGATAACACTATATGGAATGAAATAAATTCCAAAAATTCAGTCTGAGGCCATGTTCCTGCTTATAATCCTCTAAAAGAAACAGCAGAACCAACATCTTTTGCAAAGAGTCGTGTTTCTGAGGACAAAGTGTCTAGTGCTTTCAAGCCTTTTATTGATGATGATATCTTGCTGCATATAAAGAAATGTACAGAATACGAATCTCATCGGCAACTTGGAAATAAAGACTGGAAGTTATCTCTGGCTGAGTTAGTTGCTTTTGTCGCTATATTGTATGTTCGAGGCGTAATAGGAGAAAAGGGCTTAGATTTATATTCCTTGTGGTTCCGAATGGTGGAGAATACCATTTTGTAAAGAAACTATATCAAGAGCTAGATTCAAAGAAATATAACGATTTTTAAGGTTCGATAAAAAGACAACAAGATCTACTCGATTACAGACTGACAAATTTGCTCTTCCATAAGACATGTGGAACATTTTATTGAAAACTGCAAAACGTGCTACAGGCCAGGACAAAATATTACAGTTGATAAACAATTATTCCCATCTAAAGCTAGGTGTAGATTTACACAATATATGCCCAATAAACCTGAACAATTTGGAATAAAATTTTGGTTAGCTGTTGACGTTGAAACTAAATAACCTCTTGAATGGATTTCTTTATCAAGGTAAAGATGAAACAGCAAATCCTCAATTACGTTTGTCTGAAAAATGCTGTCATAAAATTAACGGAGCCACTTCTAAACGAAGGGAGAAATATTACCACAGATAAAACTATTTTACTAGCATTAAATTAGCAGAAATGCTAAAATAATTAAAAAAAATTACAATTATTATCGGCGCAATGAAAAAGAACAGAAGAGAAATTCCTATATCTTTGAAAAATATGCGTAGTAATCTTTATATTCATCGACAATAACGGAACATGATAATATCACACTTACCATCTATCAAGGCAGAAGAAACAAAAGCGTTTTTCTACTGAGCTCATTACATTCTACTGTAAAAACTGAAGGCAGTCTCAAAGAAGTTGCCCGATTCAGTAGCATTTTACAACGCAACAAAGTATGGTGTGGATATTCGTGATTAGATGTGCCGAAAATATTCAATTAAATCGGCTTCTAGACGATGGCCTGTACATATCTTTTTCAATATTTTGGATCACTCAGCTTTGAACAGGAAACACCATTAACAGGAGAGATTTTCTGCTAAAATTAGGAGAGGGGTTAAGAGTGGTACACATGGCTTCAAAACTCCCAAAGATCCTTCCTGAGTCTTCAGAAAAAACACATGAGAAGAAAATGGATATAAAGAGAAACAAATGTCAAGTACAGAGATGCAATGGAAACAAATCTCAAGAATATTGTGCAGCTTGTTCCAAAATTGTGTGCGGAAAATGCTCCGGAAAAATTGTTAAAAATTATTTTTGTATCAACTGCATTCATCCTTAATACGTATATGTAATCTCTAATATTTTTAACATTAAATAGAACTGAAACGACAATAAGACAGGTTGTCTCTAAATTTATTTTAAAGCTTAACAAATGAATTCTAGTTTATAACACAGTTTGAATTGGTATACAAAAACAACGGTTACAGTAATGCCAGACGATACTTTTTTTATATATATATTATATATAAACTTTAATTAAAGAAATCTGCAGTGTGCAGAAAAACTCGGTTCGTTTCATTGGACAACCTGCAACTAAAATGGCGATACTGAATACGAATGCGTAATTTTATAGATTTATGAACGTAAATTCAAATGAAAAGTCATATAATTAATATAATTTGTATCGAATTGCATCTTGGTTCCGCTCCCGAAATATGAATGTAAATTCTCAACCCCGAAATTTTTCATTGAATTGTTAGTGTGATTCCCAGGTCGTTTTAGCGAATTTTCATTACTTTTGCCGCGACAAAATTATTGCTGTTTTCATCGGATAATGATCATTGCCCTTTAATATAAAATATAAAAAAATAATAAGCGGAAATATGTGTTTGATTATTTTATCTCTGATCTAAAGTTACAGGTTAAAAAAATCGCCTTTTGGTGTTTCACTGAAATTTAAAAATTTAGGTTACAGTTCTTCAGCTTTATTGTACAATTAGTTTTACTAAGAGGAAATAGAAATGTGTAAAAGCTTGGTTGTTGTGAAAATTCAATTCTGGAGGCGTCTGAATGACGCCTTCTTAGGTCACGACGTGGGAAGAAATAAATTGCTTAAGTGTGATTCATCTTAGTGCCATCATAATATATCTTAAAGGCCTTATCAAATTTACGATTCTTAGTGGCAAAAGAGCGCCATTTGAAACGAAGATATGAAACAGCTGCTGAAATTGTGGGAGCTGATCAGTTTGTAGAATGTTGTTTTGAATGTCCAACAGAACTCTAGTTATCAGGATTCAAATATCCAGATCTCAATTTTACGTATTTTTAATTTTCATCGATTTAAATAATGTACAAAGATAATATATTACAGTTCTCATATTTAAAAGAGCGAGTAGTGTTTTAGATATAGCCTGCATGAGAATTAATAGAGAAGACAATGCGTCTCATAGGCCTACTGTTCTTTGTTTGATCTATAAGTCACTGTCATAACAAAATCTTCTTCCTTTCTATGATTTCATCACTTTATTTTGCTAGGGGGAAGAAAGTGTCTTTTTTTGTTTTAGGAAATAAAATAAGATAAACAAAAATAAACGAAAAACTATTAAATTTTAACTACTAGTATGTATGTACTACTAGTGCGTATTTAATGTAGTTAAGTAAATTTAACTACATTAAATACGTATCTGGACTAAAGTGAATAAAATTTCAATGAACTGATTAGAACCATAACTTCCGGATTTCGAGGATCCGCATAAGCTGTGATATTTTTCAGTTCGAACATGAGAGTTTTACTGAGAGCACAATTATTAAATTATTGATTTTATTTATTATCCCCCAGAAACATCTTCATGGACACAACGAATGGCCTAATAAAATTTATTTCAAATGTATTTGCAAAATCCACGAATGTTTACAAAATGCGGGTCATTTCCCAAGATATAACTTCAAGTGAGATCCTGCATTGAAATGCTAGAAAGTCCGGAAACTAGCTATATCTCTTAAATTATCTTCTATAGTACTTCAAATTATTTAAACAACTAACTGTTTTGCAGAACCCACCTTACTAAGAAGACACTTGCCCTCCGTCTAGAAAACAGTTGAATTTTTCAAAGATTCAATTTTTGTCAAAGATTGGTTTAACAAGCTCTTACCTGACAAACATTTTCCTATAAGTTGCTAGTTAAAACGAAGATCAATTAACAATTAAGACTTTTGTCTACCAAACTGGATCCGTTTGTAATTGTTTAACAATTCGAACGATTTAAAAGCAATAGTTATTTCTTAGAAACTTAAAGCTGGCTGGTAGACGGTGGATAAGACCATTGAACATTGGTAACTCGAATACGGATGAGCTGAATCCATGCATGTTTCCGTGATTTTCTCCATTCCCCCCCATTTCCCATTTGAATACAAAAAATCTCCACGATGGCATCTTTTTCTACGCCACTTAGCATTCTCTTTCTTTATCTTACACAAATATAGCCTAACCTAATCTATACTACAACGCATTTATCGTTCATGTTACTTAACCATTATTGCCATCGACCTATACGTAAGATCTTTAATTCATCTTTCAAATTATAATTGTTTAACAAACCGAGTGATTTTAAACATTTTCACGCTGAACAACTTATTCCCAGCTACAGCCATCTGAAATGTTAGACACAAAATTGCTATCGTCGTTTTTCAAACTTGCTACGCACAATATTGGATTCTATCCTGATGCCTACGACATGTGATAACACCTAAACGCAGTGCTAAAATAGATTAATTAAAATTTAAAATAGATTGATAGATCAAGTACTTTAATTTAGGTTTAATTTACAATATATCTAGTTAATAACTACGAACACTTACTGTGTTGTTACAACTAATATATTATTATGTTTCCTAAGCTATTATTTATATAGCTATGAAAAAAATGTATTTTTTAAAAAAATATAATGATTTCTCATAGAACATAAATCCTGTTTCCTTAAGCTTATATTGCGATGACTATCCATACATGAATGGCTCACTTCATGGATTTCGCGGTTTTTCTTCACATGTAACGTGAATATGAGCTAGTTTCCCTTAAAATATCCCCTATATAATAGACATTCTTCCTTTGGCAGATAATCCTTCTACATATTTTCTCTCTGCTAAAATCAGTAATTCAACTCTTCCTACAGAGGTCTTCTGTGGTGTCTTTCCTTTAGTATACATAATCCGTGCAATTAAATCGACCATCCTATTTTATTAACGAGTGTCACTCTGCCGCCTGCATTTAAATAATCCTTTCATCGCAAAAATTAAAATAAAATTTCAGATTTTAGCAGCTTATTTCAATAGCATACACGTACGGGAAAAAATCCAGTTTTAAGCTTTGAAATGATACATCCAACTTTAATGCTGTCATGAAATCTGTCTTTGCCGGCCAAAGACCAGACTTCAAAGGAAAGATGACTTCTTCCCCCCATCCTCAAGAGGAAAGACAATGACTGATCTAGTTGCCGGAGTGGCGACACATGGAGTCGCGTGTTTGCAGTAAAACTGTAGTCGGATTAAAGTTTCTGCTGTTAGAACTCCAACGTCTTTAACAGTCATTCTCCAGCACATGTTTAGAGGATTACAAAAGGAATCAGTCATTCGATTTCAGACGCTGGTGGCAGGCAAATTACAGACTCCTGACAAATGAAGGCTTGCCAATAATTCCTCCCCTTCTACTAAACAAAAAAAACAATCGATGCGATCATCCTGTCTGTCTGGTCACAAAAGTCAGGGATACAGTATCACAATTTTCGCTTGAGGAAGTGTAATTGAATCGATGAATCCAAAAAACCAGTCATCTCCTTCAAAACTCATTTTACACAACGCTGAGTTTCGCAATATCGAATTGCAAGAAACAGTTACAAAAAAATTAGTTTCTTTTTATCGAGCAAAAATATAAAGGAAGGTTTAATGTATATATATATATATATATTAAACCTTCCTTTATATTTTTGCTATATATATGTACAGACAACTAAACGCTAGATTCCATTAATATCATTTCAAAGTTTTGCTTTTGTGAAAATAGGAATTTTATTTTGGTTTAAAAATGTACTATTTTCGCGCAAAACAATGTTAATAATAATAACAATGTTATTTGCGAATATCTTTTTTTATCAGATAAGTTTAATAATTTCCCTTTAAACTGTTTTCCTCACTTTGTAAAATTTTAGTTTAAACTAACAAAATTTTATTTTAATTTCCCCTTTCCTATGTGTTCTTATTTCAACTTCCCGTTAGAATAAGCGCGCGTTTTAGCTTTATGCTAATTTGAAGTGGAGCCAAGTTTCTATTTAAGCGATAGGTAGGAACCTCTCAGTGTGAGAGAGCTTTTAGTCTCAGATCACGGCTGCTCTGTTCGACGTTCGCCTGACCAACTAGTATTTAAATTCTAAGCCTTAGCGCTGTTACTCTATTACTTATTGAAGTAGATCTAAGTGCGTTAGTATTAGTTAAACCTTGCTACGCACCGTTTAGCATAGAGGCCAACCTCCCGTTCATAGCTCTGTGAGCAACGACGATTTAATTTCTACCTAACTTTAGTTTAAATAATTTGATTGTTCAGTTTAGACCCAAGTGCGGTCATTATTTTCTGTATCCCTCCCGAGTTGGGAAGTGGCTGTACATAATTGTGGTTTAATAAAAGAGGATTTTAAATCCCTTTAAAGTGCAGTTCTTCTACCACTTAACCACAGTTTTCTACCACAGAACATAGCTGCATTCAGCTCCCTGTTCAAGATCAGGACTTAAAGTAGTATTTCACGAATATGTTCGCCAAGAATATGCACCGAACACTCAGTCCTGACAACTTATATTCTGCAAATTGCCTTCCTCAATTCATTGAATTTGAAAATAATTATTTCTTTCTCAAAGTAGCAGGGATCACAGGTTGTTATGCATAGCACCTACCTATCATTTAGAAGTATGCAATTAAACCTAAAAAAAATGAAGCAGGAAATAAGAAACTCTCAATTTAAAAAAGCTTGCATTTGACTGATATTTTAACTGACTCATCTGATTGTGTATGATACAGGATGGGTTACGTAAACATAACCCGCCCTCACCAACGATGCCACATTCTTTGGATGACGATGTAGTCTCTTGTTCTCTCTCTCTCTCTGCGGTCTGCGTATCTGTGTTATCTAATGTGTTCGGCTATTGGTATCACAAAATAAAATTATATTCCAGCTTTACTTTATTCCAGCTTCCCATTCACCATTTCTGTGCACATCATGTTAGAAAGATACTGCCCATCTTCTCATACTATTATACTCAGAAGCGGACTTTTTTTGTGTGTGTGTGTGTGTTCTACCTTGTGCTATTGACAAAAGTTTCGATGAATTCTTTATAAACAATGTATTTTGGTTATTATGTACAGTTCTATGAAATATGAAGCTTTAGAATTCTGGTTATATCTGTTGTTACATCTGGTTTAAAATAGCAATTTGTTAGAAATTTCCATAAACATTTTCTCTTGCAAAATGCTGAGAAGTTTGATGTCGTATAGTTAGTTGTAGCTACTTGAACAGAAGCAGCGGCACGAAAAGGTATTCGGTCAGTTATCTTCTACGCTTTGTTTTGGTTCCTATATAACTGATGAGGGCATTTGTGAATTTCACTATCCGCACGTTGAAAATACTTGATGTTCCAAATGCTAGATTCTTGTACCGCTTGTGTAGATACACCATTTTTTACACATGTATGCTGTTGAAGTCGTTAAATTCCACTGGCGAGCAAAGAGGAAAACCTTGATTCGCAGAGTTGGATTATACCAGGGCTGATCAACCTTTTTATATTTATCGCCCATTTAGTAGGTAACTAAATTAATGCGAAACCGGTGGCCTTACTGCCCACCTTCTGTCATCGAATCATCACCTGTGATGATGAATATCACTTCTTCATGAAAATTATGTGTTAACGTGCTGAACTGACGAAATTTGTTGGCCATATCTTAAGGATTCCAAGTTATAGATGACCACTTTATATTTTTTATCTTTTACCAAAATTATTCAAATGGTATAATATTAATCATACTACATATGAAATACGATCAGTATCTTTCATAATAATAAATTTATTGATGAGTCTGCGTCCTTCGGTATATTTTAAATGTATTTGTTTTATAACTGTTATGAGATTTGATAAAATTTATACTGTCGGAACTTTCCTCGAAGTTATTTTTTCTCTTCACTGCTAGTTAATGAACAATTCCAAAACTCGTTAGAATTCTAGTTAATATGGTATTAAAATTAGTGATGTTTTTAACCTTTTTCAGTTACCGAAATTAATATATTTGTATGACTTGTTTGATTAATATTAACATATAAAATATAATCATGTTCTGACCAATATTCCCCGAGTGCCTAGAATGTAATTGCTTCCCGAAAAAAATGCGTATTATGCAATGAGTTTGTATTAAGGGAGGGAACAAATCTGCAGATTATAGATTAGTGCGAATATCACACAATAATTTTGTGTCTGGACGAAATAATGCTTAGATCATGGATTACCAAGAAAATGATCTGCATGTGCAGATGTTCAGAAGAAAGAAAAATCTAATAAAAAAAATCCTGTTATTCTACATGCAGTATCGTAAAAAGAAAAAAATCAACGAAATCTCAGCAAAAACATACTCAGTCCTTGGGATTTATAAGACACGCAAAAAACTGTGATTTTTCAGTGACCGTTATCTTTTTTATCCTTTTTTAATGGCAATTCTACCTTGACATTTTCTCTCCATCAAGCGAAAATGTCCTTTTCCCCGATTATAGGTAAGGAGAAAATAATCTGACGTTGAAATAAATTTCTATTCTGTTGCCTGGGTTGGGTCTAATCTTCCATACGCAATAGAAATTGAATGCCGGTCTTGCTGGTCAAAAGATGAAGAATCGAGAAATCAGTTATTAATCCCTTAATGACTTTCAAACTTAATCTCCAATTCTTTATATTTGAAGGTATAGTAGTGAATATATTCATTCTATCTCTACTCTAATTAAGTTGTTATCTTGTGTCTGTTTCCTTGTTTTGGAAGACTCATCCAAGAAAACCGGCTGATATAGGAAGTTGCTAAATCTGTCACGTCTGTTATAAATAAATAGATTAGCAATAAATAAATAAGTAATATTTTTTTGTGTACGAGTTGTTACTAAAATAGAGCGAATGAATGTATTTCGTTTGTTAAATGTAGACAGCAAGGAAATATTAGGTATGCTTATTTTTTTTAATACAACTAATGATGGTCGTAACGTTGGGGGCATTAGAAAATTGAAGACATTTTTTTATCCAAACGCTTTTGCTATTCTGTTTAACGTGCCTCTTCTTTATACTCAACTGAGTATAAAAAATGAGTTAACTGAATACTCAACTGAGTTATTTATAGTCTTTTCTTACCACAGTTGTCCCAACTGCCAGCATAAGCACACATACTCGAACTGGAGTGACAGATTTATCATACGCGTTAGGATGAATATAATTTATGAGAATTTTTTTTCTACAATTTTTTTTCTGGTCATATCTTTGTTTTACTTCACTTACTTTCCCTTAAACTTATTTTTGTTCTTAAATCCCATTAGTCAGGTATTTTTCTAAATGGCATCCCAGTATCCCCAGGTCTAAGTGTTTGGTTTTGGCAGAGAGCTAACCAGGGTCGAACATAACAGTGGTCTAAACTACAGAAGAACAAAATATACCTAGCTGAAGTAAACTAAAATCCTATTTTTATTTGAACTTTTTAACAGAAAACTGTTAAATTTGCCGTAAAAGTATTAAAAATTATGAAAAATGAAAGAAGTGATTATGAAAAGATATTATGAAAGTTGACAATTATATTAAGTTATCTGTCTTAGTTTGTAAAGGTTAAGAAAACTAGTTAAATAAGAAAATCGTTTATACACACATTTTTACCAATACCTTATTCAATTTAATATGATTAAAGAAATATTCATACATATACATACATGTATAAGGCTGATTTTATCTCACCTCCGTCGTGAATTTTCGATTGAAAATGACACTGTTTTGCCTTCAAGTCGTAGATGATGACAAATTCTACTCTTATTCTACACAATTCTTTGTCGTCAGTCATAAAATGCTCAAAACTCCAAAAATTGCACAAATTAGCTCTAAAATTTTGTTTTCAGGCATTGGAGAAAAAAATAAATGCTTTTTCTATTAGGATATATACATTTTTTATTTTGCTTAACAGTAATTTGATATATCTGCTGAAATATTTAGCGGTTTTTAAGTACAAATACAAAAGGCGTCAGACATGTCATCTTTTAAATAGGCACGTATTATATTCAACATGTGACTTATCACTAAGTATCATCGATAGTATCTTTAGCGAATTTTCAAACTGAAAACCTTTTTGGTAATGAAGGATGTTTTGACCAATTAAAATTCTATAAGAACTCAAAGCGCAAAGAGCTTTCTAATGTATTCCAAGACAAACTAAGGAAAAACACATTCCCTTTAGCAGCTTGAAAACGCAGTCATGCCCAATCTTTCTTCAATTTGTCTCATCTCTGATCCAGGAATACCTATCATTTACTACTAAGAACTTCTGTGAAACACAGGGTTTGACAAAATGTGGTTTTATGAGTTCTGGTGTACTTCTTCATAAAATCTGGCGGTCACATTGCTTCACATAAGCCGACTGCCATTTTTGTTTCTACTTCCTTTAACGCGAAAGTCCACTTTTAAATACTGAATTCCCACCATTTTTCTCCAACAATTAACGATTTATACAGCTTACTTCGGTGTAGCCAGTTCCACATAGATCCTTCAGTAGCGTTCATAGACGCAGTTTGAATTACAAGATACAGTTGGATGGGCATAAAAATGTTCAGTACCTTGGACAATTTATAATTAGTGAATGTCTTGGTAGAAACTTGAATGCTATGATGGAAAATGCTTGAATATTATGAAATCTTTTGCAACGCAGTCTTGCTGCTGTAACAAATTATGAAAGAGAAAGAAAATGAATATCCTATTAATTTAACAGTTTTGTTTAAAAATGAGTAAGAAGAACTTTCAACTCTGAACTCACTGTACAGAGTAGAAAAGAAAAAGACATCAATTAATCATAAAAGAGAGCGAGTTTTCTTCTTCATATAACTTAATAGATGTATAATAAGCGTATTTGTTTGCTTTAAAGGAAGAATTATTGTAAAAGATTAGAGATACATTTTCCAGGTTAGTGGCATGAGGGCTAAGAAAGTGGCATGTCTTTTGGTTTCTTTTTGAAAATATATGCTTCCGGCGATAAAAGATATAAGCACTAACTCAACTGGCCTGTCTTCAGCTCTGTCTGCACGCGCCGGACTTGTCTTCCACGGTTATTGAGCTTCTGTCGTGGGGTCATTACACCATGTATTACTCTAAAATGCAAGCCAGGTTCTTATCCATGATGCAAGACATCATCCGTTACCTTGTTGCATATTTACTGCTGATAAAAACCAAAGACGGGGAAATCGTTGACAGCTGAGTGACAGAACAGTTGTTGGGTGATTCAACAGAAATGCAAATGACAAATGAATATAAGACTGCAAGTAAAATTCAATGCAATACACTCTGAAGGTTCCTTAAACAAGTAGCGAAATGTTTAAGATAAACCCCTTCACAGATTGAGATGCATGAATAATGGGAATAACTCTGATTTAGCTGTCACTATGATCCGTTATTTCGCAGCTTTATGCGCTCAAACATATCATAAGGTTTGCAGAATGCTTAACTGTTTGTGCCCTTAACAGTGTTGACTGCTTTTGGTTAATACATTTGTTAAAACTTTTATTGCTAATAGATATTTTTTAAAGAACAGTTTACGTATTTTCTGCACAATGAAAGAAATAAAGATGCCAGCTGTTACACACTTTCTTTGTTTCAGTTTTTAAATTGCAATCAACTTAGAATTCTACATATATGATCATTAGATTTTACGCTTATTTCCCGCCTTCATATTGTTCCAAAAGTAACTTTTGAAAACCTTTAAGAACGTTAACTTCTTAGCTTTCAATTTTTAAGTTCTAAAAGTAAGGAAAAAGGTTTCACTTACCTTTCTTCCTTCTAACAATCGTATTCGGGTGAGCTTGCCTAAAGATAATTTCGAAGTTCTAGACAATCTACATCTCAAGAAAGAAAAAAACTTTTAATTTCGAATATTTCAACGCTAAGATATACAGAAGCACACTAATTCGAAATTACATCCAACATCTCACATCTCGTCCGTTCAACTGTTCTTTTCATTCTCGTTGCCAAAAAATTAATAACAAAAATTAAAGTCATAACATTTCATCGAGCGCCGTCTAGTGAAAACAGAATCGTCTGTTTATTAATTTGTTTTATAGTTTTTCTTTACAAGCCGTTTTCGACAGTAACAGCAAAAACTTGATGGCCCGATATCGTTTAATGCAAGAATTTTCCAATCAATTAAAATCAGATAAACTTCAATTTGGTTTTATTCGTTTATTTCTAATTATAACTTCTTTGTGTTAAAATTAAGCTCTTTTAATTATGAAGAAAAAAAGATAATTAGTAGTTAGCATAGGGGTAAGGATACAAAACTTTGTGTCATTTTACTTGGTTTATATTGTGTCGTTACAAGCAAAACATTAATAATAATAAACAAATTGAAGCAGCAGAGTACTGAAAAATTTTAACTTATTACCCGTTTTTGAAAAAATAAATTTTAGCTGGCAAAGAGATAGAATACTAATAAATAACTTCAGAAACTAAAAGTAAAGGAAGAAATTAGTATTATTCAACATTTTTACTTTGATTGTTATTAAAATAGACAAAATCGCACTCATTGAAGTCTATCGAGCGAAAAAAGAATTTAAATAAATTTCTTTTCATTTACGAAATTTATTATAGTATTTATATAGTGTTTCTGTGCGCAACATAAGCATAATAAAACAATGTCATTTGATTCACGTAGTAAAGTACAAAATGTAAAAATAAATCTTCTGCTTCTGTACAAAATAGCACCACTAAAATGGAAGTTAAATTTGAATTTAAAATGCACAGAAATTCTAAATTTATTTACTGCTAAAGCCTTCATTTCAGACCTAAAGATGTTATACTGTTCCCATATATCTACAAAATCGAATACGAGATTGGAAGAAGGCAAATTACCTAAGTAATAATTTGACACTAATTCTTGAAATTTCTTTTAAAGAATAAAGTTACTGATCTGATTTTTTTCCTCTGCTTTCAAACCTTTTTACAAATTTATTAAAAATGACTTAACATGTATTTATAGCTTTTTTCCAATTTACTATTTAGTATACTAATACAAAAAAGTTTAAGAGTTACAATGCTTGGTATTAGCTTAATTTATTTATTTGCTTATTTTTATTATTTTTAGAGAGTCAGTCTGTCATTGCCGTGGATATTCCACAAAGCATCTCATCATCAGTTGTCATTGTGTCCGGAGTAATAATCGGATCTTTGGCTGTCATTCTAGTAGCTACCTGTTTCGTGGCGTACAAACGCCGCTACTGCAAAAGGGTAAGTATAAGTACAAATGTTTGTGCATCCTATTTCATAATCGTATAAAATTTCGCCATCGTATATAAAACACAAAAACCCTAAACCTGGGAAGAGAAATGTATGATAGAAGAAAATGTCATATTATTTCGAGGGTATATTTTATTTGTTTGCGTCTATTTCTATAACAAAAACTTCACCATAACTAAGGACATAAATAGTCATTGCCAAGATGAATGAAAACTGTAGGACACTTTTCGTATGACTCTCCACCAGTGGCTAAGTGGTTAAGACAGCTGGATACTGGGAGTTTGTTCCGGGTTTGAGATCAGACGAAAAGGCTCGACTACATAGTTGGTTTTCGTGCTTTTTTCCATATGCAACGTGAATACGAGCCAAGTTCCTCTTCTTCGGCGTATTCAATTAACTTACCTAGCCTAACCTAATCATCTTTCCATATAACATTGCCAACATCTCAAGGACAGCGACATTAAAAGGCGATAAATTTTCCAAATTTTATAGTCAAAATAATAGGCAATATTTATAATTATTAAACAAATATCTTGTTTAGCGACAACGCGGAGTTTCGTTTGAAAAATCTATGGCAGTAAACATAAATGGGGATATCAAGCATCAAAAGTCCTCATCTTGGTATTGTAATTCCCCAAACCTATAAAATCTTGAGTATGTGATGTGAAGTATCTTCCAGAGTAACTGGCAGTAGTTGTTAGGAAGAGAAATTACTCGAAAACCTTGTCATCACAACATGATATACTGATACTGGATCAGGCACAATGGAATTAAACCTTATAAATCCGAAACCGATTTTCTTGAATGAGAACGATATTAGATATTAAAGGTTAATAAGTTAGATGTTAACTAAAAATAATTATAAAACTGGAAATATGGTATCAAATTACCTTTTATAGTCCATACCTTCTAATTGTATCACATGGGACTATATTAAAGACAGATTTCACAAGAACCGAGATCCACCTGAGGGACTAAAACAAGCAGTTACATGTGTGATAAACGATATAAATTCTAATATACTAAAAAGCATAATTATTAAACTCGAGTTTATATCATTATATTGGTCAGTACATACGTTAGTAGCGCTTTGTTATGGGTTACACATTCCCCATCAAATGCAAATAACACATAATGATTGTGTGGTCGCAAACCGTAAATTGTGACAATTCCCAAGTTGTTTGACTGGGATTTTTGTGAAGATACTGATTTAAGCAACCTTTATGAAATTCTAACGATTTGCTTCTCCTCAAGGGACAGTACTATTTCCTTGCCGTGTTTTCAGCAATGGTATTAGCCCCCTAAACAGGGGACATTTAGATCCCTTAGACATTTTGCCGCCCGATGTAATCTCTGTGCCCAACATCTCCCTAAACACCAAAAGTTTTGCCAACACTAAGTTCTACTGCCCACTATCTCCTCTAAATTCTAAGAATTTTGCCATTCCTAAATTTTGATGCATGTTTCTTCTCCAAAAACTAAAAATGTTGTCACCCTTATTTATACTGGCAGAGCGCCTGCACCGGCTCCGGCCCTGCTCCTGATACAACATAAATTGTTTTCGCCACCCTTGCTGCACTTGATCCTCGGTTAAACTCGAAGAGCATAATATACCGGAAATGTTCAATTTTGCCCACTGCATATTCCATCTAATGTCGTCTGCAAAACAGATAAATTGTGCTCAGAAGTACAATACGTTGTGTTTCCAGAAAAACAAACTATAAACTTAAGCAATAACAATGGAATAGTGGATAACAAGTTCTTGGCTATGCAGTGTTGCCAATCTACATAATAAAATGCTACGAACTTATGCATCATTCCAAACCAAACAGATCGACAGAGAGCAAACATTTTGAATACTTTTCATGTTAAAACTCATCTTTTAGTTAGCTAATTTACATTTTTTAGATTTAAATTATTTCCTCTTGTTTTTTAATCATTGCCATGTATTTTCTACTATATTACTTGAGCAATTCTGCAGTGCCTCTCGCACTAAGCCACAAAAGGAAAGCGAAACCTGTTCATAAAATTCCGGAAAGAATATCCTCCCATTCATAGCATTCTACAATAGTCCAGTACAAATAGCGATACAATACACGGTCTGAAAAAATGTTTTAGGTGATGAACAAAGGCCAAGCCGTACATCCTCGCCACAAATGGACAACTCCGGACAATTAGTTTCCTCACTTTCACTCAGGATGAACAGAACTTCCATGTTTATTCAAATACTTCCGCCGGAAGTTAACAGGTGCTGTGGAGGTAAGTGACGTAATGGCGGAAATAAATCCTATTCGAAGAGCACGGGAAGCACAGGTGGAAGTTTTTATTTGGAAACTCATCCGTCCTTTATATCGAAATGAAAACGCTGTGACCGTAACTAAAGAGTTTCAGATTGTTCTAGATACCACTCGAATTTCGATATGTATAGAAAAATATGCTGGGATTTTACTTTAGGATCTTGACACTTAGTTAAAATTCGTTCAATGGTAAATATTGCATATGAAACAAACATCCTCAAAACTACATTAAAGTTTTGATATACTATTTTACACAATTGTCCAACAGTTTCTGATTCAAAAGTTATCCTAATGATAATGTCACACTTAAGTAAGTTTCAAATATCCAGAGTGACTAGTACAGCAACCCATTCGGATATTCAGAAAAACCGGATATTTGGATGATACCGTTTCTGTAGAATAAATATGTATTTACTGCAATGGACGTTGAAGATATTTTATTTGTTTGCTTACTTCTTTATTATACTTTTCTTAATTTCTTTTGTTTATCGTAGTTAAATTTAATAAATATTAGGCTGAGAACGAAACAAAATACTTTTATCTTCATAAACAAGATACGCCGCTCACACATTTTTTTCCATAAAATTAAACAATAAACTTTTTTATTTGTCTAAACATGCAATTCATTTTTATTTAAACTAAACTGAAACAATAACTTTTTTTTTCCGCAGGTCTTAAAACGAAACAACAATATTATTATTATTATTATTATTCGGCAAAATTTAACGAAGAAACATTTCGATATTTTAAATAAACTAAGAGCAAGCTTAAATTCATCCTCGAAAGCTTTCAAAGAGGCGGGTGGAAAAAGAGACACCTGCCTCATGAGGCCGCCTCAGTGTCGCCTAGTAACAGATGGAATCTTCCGCAACTTCTTAAAGTAAAAGCGGTCGCTGATCTTTTATCCCCCCCTCTTTTCCACCTACTTTTTTCTTTACATTTTATTTCTCTTTTTGACGTATATTATAACATCGGTCGTATAATCGGACGGACTCGCCTGAAACACCCACCCGAAACTGGTTCGTGTGTCTTTACTTCTCTCGGATCATCGTGTGTATTTGTTTATTTATTTCCGAAAGGTTTTTCTTGTCAAGCAGTAGTTCGTGGACGGACGGGTAAACAGATCCCGTGGTGCAGAGGTCAAGTAATGAAGATAAGATACAGATATCATTTATCGCAGTTTGTGGCCCGCAAGGATGTATTTTGTCTCTTGAAAAATACGAGCAGACAATGCAGTACGCGAAGAATAAACAAGATTCTTTCTCCTTAATGTCATTTCTCATGAAACTGATAGAATAACGCTTTTCTACTGATTCACTGAGAATGATATTAAGTATCAACAAGAACAGCTTATGAAACTATACTGCAGAATTTTGATGAAAATGGTGTTGCTTTAGTTGGTGGGATCTTTTTTGAACATAACTAACATGAGACATTATTTATGGTGCACAATGCGTCATATTGAAAATGCATGAAGAAAAGTAAGCTATATCAAAAGAATGCTTAACACATTGAAAATTTAAATGCTAGATTCTAGTAATATCACAGTAAACAAGATCAGAAGGATTTTTTTTTTCCTTCCCCCGGTTATTTTTTGATGAGGCTCGAAACTACTAGTAAAAAGCATTCCGGTATCGACTCTTCTTGATGACTAGTTGGAAAAGTGTTTTTCAGGAAGAACCAAGTTTGATTTCACAGTTTGCTTCTTTTCTTTACTGGTGTTTTAAATTTTATCAATTTGTTATTAACATATAAACTATATATGCACCATTATTGTTTACAAATTAGTAAATAGAAGTATTGTGTTTCAGATAACTACGAGGATGGTCTATCGTTTAAGGCAAGTTATTAGACGCATCACTCGTTCAACTGAGTTCTTTTCTTTTTTTTCCGCCAGAGTGCGTCTGCCGTTGCTGTATTATTTCTAGACAAACGCGACAATTGGCTAGTTCTCTATTATTAACAAGCAGATTTTTCTTGCACCGGCCTCTCCTGCTGTAGCTTGTACACCTTGTATATACCATTTCCAGTGCTAAATTCTTTGCTTTAAAAACGGCCAAACTTCGAAATTCAAAGTACGATTTCTGTTGAATAGTTAGGGCTTTTGCATTATCATCTATTTCAAAAACCACAAATCAGACTATCGTAAGTCTGTTATCATCAGCCCTTTCATGATACATCTGAAATTTTTTAATTCCATGTGGCAGCATTAAATGAAAAAAGCCAAGATTCAAAGACGCAAAAATTCTTTAAACAGATAAGAGTTAGATCCATTACTGCTTTAATCTATCAGTACGGAAACAGATAATCCAAAGCAGGAATATTGTGAAACAGCAAGTTCTTTAAATGAATATCTAGCTAAAGAAACAAAAATTTCATTCAGAAACTTCATTACATATCAGAATGGGTTCGAAACTTACGTTTAACGGATCTTTGGATTAAAAATTTTGTTTTGTGTAAAGTAAGTCAGCAATATGAACGATAGATAGTTTTTCGTGTATATTATATGAACTGCATCCTTGAACTATATTATTATTTTAAATCCTTTTCCACATAAATTGAATAACTTCTGCCCTTGCTTATACAGAGGCTGTTCGCATTTTTTAGACGATGTATATTGTATTCACGAAATTAAATTACATAAAATTCTTGTGTTTTAAATGTTCTATTTGACATCCCTTATTCTGAACTATCTTTCGACACCGCAATTTCCAGGATAATAATGCCTTTTGAAGTGTCAGAAAAGGTATTCTATCCCATTCCTCCCGAAGATCTTTCCAGAGTCCTGTTAGGGTTTGGGGACAACGTTTGGATAATGCAGTTTTTAAAAGTCCGAAAGCACAAAAATCCATAGGTGACACATCTGGAGATTTAGTAGGGATATCAGTGAAGGGTATGGCCTTGATACCAGTTTTTTGTTCCATTTCTTTTAGGAAATTTACAGTGGATTTTGATGTGTGACTGCTAGCTTTATCCTGATGGAGTCTCACAGATTGATGGCTCTGTGGGTAAAGCGATGGTATTTCATTCAGAAACATTGGCGATAAAACATGTTCCTGATAGTATTTGGAGTTAATCTTGACATTTTTTTGCACTCTCTTTATTTTTAACTTGCCATTATAAGAAAAACCAGCAACAATCATGAATCCCTTAGTAAAACTTTCTTTCGATTCTTTGAACCATGCACTTAATTTTTTTTGTCCCCTTTTATGTTACTAAATGGCTCTTTTTTTGTTACAGTCATTTAAATACACCCATGCTTCATCTATTGTGACAATTGTTTTCCTTTTTTCTTTGGATAAGTGTTTCTCATATAGAATTCTGCAGCGTGTCCTGCGTCGAGCGATATGCTTTGGAAGAAGACGATGCACATTGCGTTTTTTCGCTTTCTTAAGATTTAAATCAACGTTTATGATTTTGTTTACAGTGGACACCGAGCATTTTAATGATTTTGCGACTGTCCTTTGACTAGGGGGATTTTTTTTAACATTAAAGAACGTACCTTTGCAATAGTCGAAGATGTCCGTTTTTTCCTTGGATACTTGTTTGGAATTTTTGTCCCACTTGAGCCTCCAATTTGACGTTGTTTTCCTTTCTTGTTGATGATATTACCTATCGACGCTTTAGATATCACAAAACCATGGCTCTCACATCGTTTTTGGATAACGGAGTATGCATATTTCTCTTCGGAAAGAGCGTAAATGTAGCCTTCGAACCACTGCTTTATTAAATTCGCCATTTTGAATAAAAACAAAACTTTCAAGCCACAGACTATAATTTTGACTTTTAAAAACATAGTACAATTGCAATTACTTCTTTTGCAGCAAACAAATTTTTATTACCGCTTACTAAAATCGTCTAAAAAATGTGCGAACAGCCTCTGTATGCCTACAGCTTAGTCACAAAGCTTACATGAAATGTGAAGGAAATTCTATTTCATATATAATAAAGAATTTTCATACATTATTTGAAAAACGACGTCCATTGAAGATTTAAATTCATTTTTATCATATGTGTTTTCGCGGCTTTCATAATATTTTCATTATTTTTTTAATTTCCTGTGTTAAATACATGTCTATAATGAGCGAACGCATTATTCAAAATTTCGTAATGTCTGATTGAAATTAACTAATTCTTAATCTGTTATCAAACAGTAGAATAATTTCTAGCTGATTCAACAACAGTTACAATCCATTGTGGATCATACAGCTATGTAAACTACCACTCAATCTACATAACTTCACCTTTCTTTAGCTTCTGTTAGATATAGCTCCTTATTTCCATAATTCCTGCGCGAACGAATGAAATGAAAAGAAAAATGGATAGGAGAAATGGACAAAGCTGAAACCGTTAGCAAAACAATAGCAATCTTGTAATTTAAAAAGAGGAAAAAGCCAAAATCAGAAGAAAATGGTGCTTTAGCTAAAAATTTAACAAAGGAAAAGCGAAATGCAAAAGATATATTTGCTTTAATTGACAAATGTCTAAAAAATACAAGCATATGCTATAACAAAATTAAGAGGTGTTTTTTTTTTTTTTTTTTGTTTTGTTTTTTTTGGCCATAGCAACAACATCAAATGCAGAAGTAACCAAACAGAAGTGGGAAAAGTTTCTTTTTCATATTGGGGAGGAGGAAGAAAAAAAAAAAATCACGTGACAGAATGTTTTGGTGGTACCTCTTATGGGACCCACTTTCAGCGGGAGGGAGGGGCGAGACATTACGCTGAATAGAGCGAGGTCACTCTACTTCTTCCCAGCACCTGCTTTATATTCTTTTTGAGATTTTGTATGCTTCTTTCTCTTGAGCCCTCTTCTGTAGGATCTGATGCATATAAAAATTTTCCACTCATTCTAGAAAGACTTCATGCTGCTTAAAGAAAAGTGCTAAAATAATAACAACAACAACAAAAAATTCCGCTTTAAGTTACGCGCTATTTATAGTTATGGAGGAAAGAAGACTTATTATTCAGTTGCGTATAACAATTATAATTCCCTTAAGATAATATTGATTTATAGCCTTAAAAATTATGTATTTGCGTTCGATATAACTGCCAGTCTATAAGTTTCCGAATTAGGCATGTAAGACAGAGCAGACAGTTTTAGAAATTATGGTAATCAGAAGTTTCAAATCAAACTCAATTACAATTAATTTGTCTGTCAAACTCTTTTTGTTATTTTTCATACTGTAGTAAAATGAACACTTGTGCATACGAAGTCAGACGGGATAGGTCAGTTTAAAAAGGTATCTTAATATTATTTACAATGTTGTAAATGAAATTATTAATCATTCTCTTCATTAAAATATAATTAATTTTTCTGTATCGTTAATTATTCACTATGAAACAAACTCATGAACGTTCGAACGAAATTAAAAGGTTCAAGAACTGAAGACAAATCAGAAATTATCTTTTTTTTTTAAAAAAAAAAAGCTAATAATTTAGGTTACGTTTTACAATATTATAATTGAAATTATTGATCATTATTATTCTTAAATTTTAATTCATTTTCCTTCTTTAATAAATTATTCATTATTATTACGAGTAGACATATTCGATGTATCCGTTTCAAATAATATACTATTTTAATAACAGAACTTTTATTTAAATCTTTTGACTCAAAGTAAGTTTATGTACTATATAATCAAGCTGTTAAGACAAAAAGAAATTATGGAAGTGCAAAATGCGAGAAAAATGTAAATGCCTATAGAGACTCTTTAAGAGAACTTCGGTACTTAAATATTTTTGTATAGCAGAATATATTTTTATTCATAAGTTTACTGTTTTATTTGATTGCATCGAAGTTTGCTATTATTTCATTGGTTTCATTCTTATTATTTCTCTTCGCAGACGGATCATCGGTACTTGTATGAAGCTGTTGCCACTCAAGAAGCTGTGATGTTATAATATTTACTTACATCAGGTACGAAAACTTTTTTTTAATTGAAAACTGTATAAAATTTTTAGATGTTACGACTGCTAATACTAAACGTGAATTTTACAACTAGGCCGTATATACATAATTATCAGATAACTGGAAAGGTCATTGTAACAAACATCGACTGTGTAAATACAAAATATAATTTTTATTCTTCCATTTCAATCGATGAATTTTTAGTCACGTTATTTAAATTGATTAAAACTTAATGAATTAAAATAAAAGATTGTTTACTCAAGGCAGAAATCTTTATTTATTTATTATACTTTTATTAGTTCAAAGGGATTTAGTCCCGAAGGACTATTACTTTCGTTTTGCCTCGGAAACACAAAAACGGCGTATCACTTTTCAAATTGTTGCCACAATTGTTGCCACTGCTTGTATTCAAGCATTCCTGATTTTACTGTTGAAGTGGTATAAATGTGAAGAAAGTGGAGTTTAATAATAAAGTTATGAAGATAAAATATTGCGTAGGTTATCTTGTTAAAAAAAACTGATTATTGAATATGATGAAGTGAGAAATGATTGAAAGTTACAGAAAATGTGTGGCAATTCTTAACACTCTATCAGGAATTTAAAAAATATGCTGTTTTTAAAAAATGTTGTGATTTTACTGTTGAATTTTATATGGCTTAAATACAAAGAAAAAGATGTTTAATACTGAAGACAAAAAAGTAGTGTTAACAGGAGTGAGTTCTAGAGCAGATTCGTGAAATGTGAACTCAGCGCGATCATAAGAAACCTTAAAAAACCCTCTGATGCAATGTTAAAAGCTCAATGATTTTTCTTTTGTTTATTTGTTTCCTTAAAAAGGTTTCATTTGAACTCTGGCGATTTACAAATAAAATGAAATATAAGGTCACATTTCCGTTGTAAACAGCGATTTTAGTCGAAAAAAAACACACTTTTAGATTTGGGGGGGGGATCGCCATGTTAATTGGACTCCTGTTTTTTAAAAATCTGTTTTAAGCTTGTTTCTGTAACGTCTAAACATGAGAAAGGGCCTAAGTTAAAAACCGATATTTAACTTACTTCTTTACACAAACATGGTTTTCTTATATTTTTATATAAAATTTTTCAATCGATTATTGCAAATTAATAAATTTCTTTGTTTATTTACTATAATAACACCGTGCCTTTTTCTAAGCGGTGTTTAGTACAAAAATTTAGTTTTCTACTTATCTGATTTCACTGCTATTTAATTCCTAAGAAGTAATTGTTTAATTAACAATTAATTACAGAGAAATTTATTCTTTACGAAGAGACTAAAGGAAATTTGATTGAAATAGTGTCTAAAAATGTGGATGATAATTATTTCAATGGTTGTATTTAAAAAAAAAAAAGTAAAAGTGATATAGTCAAAGTAATATAGGCACAACCTAAATATATTAATAGCCTTTCTATGATGCTAATGCAGCGGTTATCAACCTGTCTTGTATCATGCATCTCTTTCAATATTGCTAGAAAACTGCTGGAGAGCACACTTCCTTTTTTAAGATTAAAAAAATATGTATCATTTATTCAGACTTAGATTATTTTTAACATGTTTTATAAATTAAACAAAAGTATAGAAAATGTTGATAAATACCAAAACTTGAATAACAGTAGTTTTTCAAGCATAAATTAAAACTAAATACTTAACAGTCAAATAAAAGAAAGGCTGGCTGCATCCATCCTGAAACTACTAAATTCCCTCTCAAGGGAAATTCTCCTACTAGTTGAAAATCTCTGCGCTAATGTATAAATTATTACACATTTAATAAAAAAATTTAAAGAACTTTTCAATATATATATGTCTTCTTTAAATTAAGTTACTCTGTTTAAAATATAAGTCTAAAAAAGAGTATTAAAATTGGCTTTGTGTGCAGTAGAATAAAATCATTTATGATTGTTTTTTTTTTCTCCACAGATTGCATTTATTCGACGCACAACTTCCTAGTGCTGCCATCTGTCGCCTGAAATCTGTGATAGCCACGTCATATTTTCCGTGTGCCTCTCCTTGTGAAAAGAAACTCAAATCAAAACGTTATTATTCGTGGCTGTAGATGATACGTATGAACTGACAATACAATTAACAAAACTGTATTATTTAAAATGTATCATTAGGAACAGAATTGGATGTTTCAATTTGGAATTGTCACTTTAAGACTACAGTGTGTATTTTTGGAAAAGATCCTATTCACAAGATATCTAATTCTTGTATCATATTATATAGCTAGAAAAATCCAAACAACTGAACTTAGTTTGAGTCAGGATAGTTATAATGCTATGAAAGGCAAAAGACTTCCTTCTAAATTTAAGGATCAGTTATTTCATAAAGTTTAACAAAAGACAATTGACTTATATTATCATTACGTTATGTGTTTATTTCATACTGTTTTTATATACCGAATGCTTTCATAAAAATTTTTTGTAGATATTGAATTATCGATGAAAATTTTAGAACAAAGAAATATGTATATCTATGATAAGTATTGTTGTAAAAAGTATAAAATGTTGTATATATTATGCATGTAAAATGATGTAAAGAATTAAATTCATTCTATTTTGCATTATTATGAATTTATCATACATTTTCGATTAGTCTTAAAAGCGACTGTTTATTGAAGACATATTTATCATGTGAAGTTTGAGATTTTATCCATTTCTTAATGCCTCAGATATATTTTACAACATTAATATATTTCCATCATATTTCTCAGGCAACATTCTGGTCAAGGTTTGATAAAAAATTGATGAAGTTGATAGTTTCATCTTACATGATCAACTCTTGATTTTCCTCACAAATATTTTTTAATTATGAAATTGCTTTTTTATATTTCTATTTTTAACAGTCCAATAATTTTTCATTCCTCAAAAGATATAAATCACATGTGTATTCAATGACAGATTTATATTATTTATAGAAGTAAAAAAAAAGTTTAACTGAATATAAATATACATAAACCTGTATATATGAACAAAGATGTTTAAATGCACAGATCTGCACAATGTGTTTAAATATAAATTAGGAAAATTTTATATTTGTTATAAGAACTGCAGCAGTACTCTCTGACATGGCATGAGTGTGTAGTTCTGGGTTCTGTTCTAATCAACAGTAGAACACCTAAATTTTACTTACACATAAAGAAAAATGCTTTATGATGCACATATTTTTTAATCTCTTTAAATTTATGATTGATTCCTAATCAAGTCTCAAACTGGTACTTTCGTTTTCAGTTGCCTTCAAAATACCGATCTCTCCCAGCTAAACATCTACTCACTTCCTTTCACTTCTGTCTGTACCTTCTGCTGCCAAACTGCATACCTAAACTTATTAATGCAGCAAAGGTCGTGGATCATAATTATTGTTATCATTTATATTAATTGCAATGATTTAAAACACTGTGGCAAAAATTAAAGCATAGAATAAAGTTCTAAATATTTTAGAGAAAGGGGAAAATATTTTTAATTTTGTTTGTTGTTTGCAGAGTAAATAAGAAATTAGGAAAAAGTTTTTATCCTGCCCAATGTTTTTCAGTGTAAAAAATAAAGCAAAATTTATGCAAATTTTTATATTCAGTTTCATTTCATCTTCGCGTATTCATTTCCTAATGACAGAATTAATTATTTTAAACTGAAAAATTTATTTCAAATTATTAAAATCTTTCTCATAAAAATGAATTATTATTTTAACGTCGAAAACCGCAGTGTAAATAGGTTCCATGCAATAGGAGACTTAATCTCGGAACTCGGGCTTTTAGAATAGCATAATAGATCACACTAGCTATTTCAATGCTTGGGGTAAGATCAATTCAGTAAAACTTCGATTTATTGTTTTTCAAGATTCTAAGAAGGAAAATATGATGAACACCAGAAACTATTACATACTGCACGTAAGTCAATAAGTCATAACACATACTAACATTACATACTATTGCGTATTGGAAACTATAACATATCGTTCATAAGTCAAGAAACTACTGCATATTGTTCATGAGAACATATTGAAAATAAATAGCGTATATTATTCTTAGCAGAAATGTATCTGCTATTATAAACCTACTTAAGTATTTCCTTATTAAAGCGGTCACTGCACTCAATCGCCAAACTTAAACAACCAAAAGAAGTAAGTACCTCTTTTTTTTTTCACAAGAAAACGACGCATTATCTTCCGCTTCTTCACTGAATTTTGTCTCAACTGAAAATTACGGCTTGAAGAAGTTTCTCAGCATCTCCTGTTAACTATCTTCTTCCAGAATCCCTCTAGACGAAGAGTGGAAACTAACTCTGAAACCCATGAAAACTAAGAAGAATTAATTACCTGATGAAAATTAACGGAAATAAATTTAATGTAACAAAATTACATCTGAACAGGCATTAATAACGTGGATGGGCAGCTGAAGACCACTTGCGAAGTATTACTCCATTGTACTACCAAATTTACAGTGCAAAGAGAAGGTAATGGAAATAGGCTCGTACTTTGCTACTTTGCTTCAAAATGTCCCATGCGGAAAATATTGCGCCGGGAAAGTGGATTTCAAACGATTAATCAGATCATTTGTAAAGAATTTTATTTAGGTTTAAAAATGGCGAACGATGCAGCAGTGAAAAGCATCATTGTGAAAACGATAGATCCAAACTCAACTGTATTTTATTCCGTGGAATCTTAGTATTCAGTAAAGGTCAGTTGGGATTCCGCAAGATATGATTGAGAAGTATTAAATACACCAATTGAATGGGGGGAAAATATTTCTCTAGTCTTAATTTTACTGAACCAACTTGGATACTTTTGTTCAAATAAGTTAATAAAAATTATTAGGTTTACCTCATAGGTTTTAAAGATATTTATTTTAAAACGAACAAGGCGTGATGTAATCGCGTTTTCTTTCTTAAGTGGGATTAAATAGTCTTTCTTAAGTGGGATTAATAGTGTCGATTCTAATTTTGAATGGGAAAAGCATGTTACTGAGTATTTCATTTTTTGATTGAAATACAAAACTTGTAATAATTGTGATACGTCATACCAATTTACATACATTAGCACAGCATCATCTGTGTTTATGATTACAAAGAGTCCATAAATTCTGTGATTAGACTATAGAAGAGGAGTTTCTGGTTTCTTTAATAGCAAGTCAATGCCAGGATGCGATGTCTTCTGCTCAAATAGTTGATCGACGCGTAAGCAGGCCAATGATGGAGGGCTTTGGCGGGCACTTTCTAGTCGTCTTTGGAACTTGTGGTTATTGTAGAATACACCATGGCAACTGCTAATAGAGCCATACACATCCATTTTCTTTTGATTTCCGATATTCTACTTCTCAAATAGCTTTTTATTATTATAATTATTATTTATTAAGACAAGGATCTTTCTCCGGTTATATCAGAAATTGGTATAGTCAAAAAATTTTTTTAAATAAGTTTTACATTTCTTTTGCAGAAAGATATATTTGCATGACAGAAATAAATTTGTCTTCATCTTCTGTTAAAAGTAACAAAAACTGTTCCAATTTGTCATCAAAATTCATTATATCTATATCATTTTTATAAATCTTTTTCAACCTTTCTACACAGATACTTTTTTTACTAACTTCCAAAAATTTAAATTAAGGAATATTTATAGATTTTCTGTATTGTTTTCATACACATTATTTCTATGAAGACGTCCTATATTGTCACAAATAATATTAAAAGAATTCAAAGTAATTTTCGCCTTTGAAAGCGATTTAGATACTTCATTACTTTCATCTTTAAAAAAAAAAATTCTTTTTTGTGGCTGTGATTCTGTTCTGCGGATGCCAACGATTTCATATCAATGTCTTTTTTCTTCTTTGTTAAAAAGGTTTATGACCAAATCGTGCAATACAAATTTTACAAAGATTTTAATAAATCAAATCTCGTAAATAGAATGCAGTCAGTTGAATTAATGCTATTAGCAAATCCTTCATTCTCTGTATAACTGTATTCCAAAGTTTAACCACAGATGTCAGACAAGGCTTCTTTTATACGGTTGCAACTAAATTTTAATGCCAGTAATGGCATCCTCTCTTGCCAACCATCTTGTAGCGAATTTTTGTTTTGTTATTAAATTATTTTCATACTTTTTCAGCCTTCTAGTTAAAATTTGCCAATGATGAGGGGATGCAGGGGAAAAAATTGCAAATAATTTTTGGGCAAACGTAAAATACTGAACAACGGCAATACATCCGAAAAAGCTTTTCAAAATTCTCACTCGATTAATCGATACATTGATAAGCTGTAGACCTAGCTATCCAAGAGCTATTTGTAGTACGTTGGTTACAGGGTCACAATTATTGAGCTATATGAAATAAAACGTAAATTATTTAAAAACTACTCAGTCCACAAACTTTAATCAAGATGTAAACGTCACTACACATATTCAGATTTAGGTTATGACTTGTTCCATATACCTGTCGTCCTTGGCGCAGACAAATAGTAAAATTCCGCATGACCTGCTGAAGTGTCGAAACATCGATGCTGTCGATGACTTCCTGAATAGCAGTTTTCAGCTTAGCAATGGATTTGGGGTTATTTCTTGTACACATTGTCTTCAATATAGTCCCACAAAAATGAGTCACAAGTCTTCAGATCCGGAGAATATGGCGGACAAGGGAGTCCCATTCTAATGGCCTCTGGCTAACCCAGAGCCAGAATGCGGTCCCCAGAGTGCTCATCCAGGACATCAAACGCTCTCTTGGTCCGATGGGGTCGAGCTTCGTCTCGCATGAACTAGATCTTGTCGAAATCAGGGGCACTTTGGATAATGAGGATGAAATCATTTTCCAGAACCTTCAAGTATCGTTCAGTAGTCACAATGCCATCAACGAATATCGCATCAATTATTCCGTGACTAGACACTACACACCACACAATAACCCCTTGAGGGCGGAGAGACTTTTCGACCGCGAAATGCGGATTCTCAGTCCCCCAAATGCTCCAATTTTGCTCATTGATGGACCATCCAAATGAAGGGGGCTTCGTCTCGAAACCAAACCATATTCACATCAAATTCCTGTTGGCGAAATACAACCGCTGTTCCATGACCATGAGCCTTAATGGCTGATGGGTTTGAATTTTGCATGTGAACAGATGCAATTCTTTCAACAACAATTTGTCGCAGGGTCTCCCGGTTCTTTCCTACCTGTTGTACAGCTCGTCTGATCGATTTCGTTGGACTGGTTTGAAACATAGCGAGTGTCTTCTCGATGTTTTCAGGCGTTTTCACACTTGTTTGTCGACCGACATTATCAATACTGTCATTACAAACACTACCAGTTCTCTCAAACTTGCGAATCAAATTCTTGATTTTTAGCACACTTGGACCAGTTGTCTTCAGTTTGCACTCGGTCCCAAACTTCCTTTGATTTGCAATCGGGCTGTTATTGCTCGCATAATAAGCTATACACTCACAAGCGCTATACACTCAGGCACGCTGCACCGTGACATTTTCACTTGAAAATGGCCTACAGTAACAAGTTGTGTGCATACTAGTTCCCATCATGCCCTGCGGCCAATACCGAAGTTTGAACTTCATCGTGCAAACCGTTCAAAAGTTATGACGGTTTTATTTAATATAGTTCAATAATTGTCACCCTGTATCTACGCCCAGAATCGAAAGATTTGAAAATTCTCATGACGGAAACGAAGTTTCATGAGCTAGGTATATCTGATATTCGTGAAACTCGTGAAGACATCTGATATTCGTGAAACTCAGAAATCTTTCAATATTCGGATTCAAATTCAAATAAATTCAGGATTCGATTTACATTTAGTTTTTGCCAGTAGAAATTAAAAACTATACATAATTGTAATATTCCGTTGCAGAATTTGAGATGCATCATAATAATGCCAATGAATATACTCGTAGATTCATAAAAATATTACGCAAAGCAACAACATTGAAACCTGGGGGATGCAATCGGAATGAAATCTACCCCCCCCCCCAATATCGACTTCATCATGAAAACTCTTATTAAGACAATAAAAACGAAGTTTCATGAGCTAGGTAAAACTAAATGGTAGAATAGATAGGATGATCAGCTACGCAAAGGGAGATTCACACTAATTCCTGTCAAAATTTCTTATAAAAGGTGTGCTTGGAATGGATATCTTATTCGAGCTTTTATCAATGATGGTTATTTTCAGATATATTATGATAAATTTAATATAAAATATTGTACATTACCTTGTAGAAGATCGGATTCCATGTAACTAGTATAATTCCGAAATCGGCTCAGTTTCAAAGCGTATAGAAGAACCATCACTAATGACTCCACAAAAATGTACAGTGAGCACTAAACACGAATATTGTCAAACATACTTTAATACTTTTGATGTAATGCATTAGCTGAAGAACAAACAGTGCTAATGTTTGTACATAATGAATATTTTTTTTTTTTTTAGATTTCCATTTTTCCCCCTCTTAAATAGTTTTTACACGCTATTCATATTTTTCTCTCTAAGTCTGCTTGGTGCAGGACCAACACAGTTTCAGATTTGAAAGTGAAAACACAAGTCCTACAATCAGTTTTGGCATATATAATTTTAACATATCGTATAAAATATTACATGGATTCCTGGTAACCTTTGCAGGCGGGAAGCAAACGTAACTGTCCAGTTGAGCTGTCTATAGTAGTGTTGATTTGAAGTAATAACAGTTTGAAACGTATTCTATCTGGGGTGTAATGATTGCAGATAATCAAATATCGTAATTCGAAATTAAAATTTTATGAAGCAAAATAGCAATCAAATTTTACAATGCACTGCATGAAATTATAGTAGTCAGGCAATGAATATCGCATTACAGTCTTCCTTTGAACTATCCGCTTTGGTGATGAATGAGTGAGTATAATAGCTTGGCGATTAAGATGGCATCATTTGGCAAAACGAAATAGAATATTTATTAAAATAGCAAGCATAAAATTAAACTCAGAGCAGAAGATCATTCCTACAACATACATCCCCCCGGGGGTTGACTCAGGAGAATTCCTGGGAAGTACTGGCTAGGATCTGTACTTAGACAGTCTCAACCACGGGGGTAAAATATCAGGTACTATTGTACCTTATTCTTCACAGGACTAGAACCCGGGTATTGTACCTAGGATGGGATCAGGCTCGACAGGGACCGTACTGGTACTGGCTTGTCCGCTCCCTTGGCTGTGGTGGAGCTGATATGAAAAACCAGGAGGAGGGCGTGGGACCATGCCCGTATAACCACAATGGTAAAGTTAGGGCGTCCCCGTCTCTCCGTAACGAGTGTCCTACAACATACAACTAATGAGCACCTCTCTCCTTCGCAGCAAAAATTTAACTTGAATCTAGCAGCTTCTCTGGAGAAGAGGTGAAGCGCGCCTTTTTGGTCACCAAACAGTGCTAAATACTACAGTCAGGATGTACAAGGTAATCGAAGGGCCAGGAAGACCAAAAGTACCGATAGAAGAAGGAAATGTGTTACTTATAAAGGGGTAGAAAAGAAGATCGTCGAGCAACTCGAGAAAACGTATCTCAAAGTACAACGCTATATCAAGGTATCTCAAGGTACAACGCATCAGTACACCTTATTTTGAGAACTCTCTGCGGTGTAAAAGCTTATGCCCTACATGCCGTTTTGGTAACAAAGTGAATGAGTTCTCTCTCGAATAATCTGACGAAACGAAGTTTAATGACTTTTGACCCAAAGATCAAACTGCGTCTTCCCAGTGGGGAATTCTACCTTCTCCACGACCCACAATTTTTACATTAATGAATGAAATAAATGATGATCTCTGCCTAGGATTACCAAGGAGCCATTAAGGAAAATAGAATTCGAAGTGGAAAAATTGTGACTGCAAGCATTTTGTAGAAAAAGGTTAAAAAAAAAATCTGACTTGTTTAGAGATCGACATGAAAAAGTTCTAATCACATAATGATATTGTTGCGTTTTTCTTACGTACGTGCGGGTTTGGGGATTTGGAGTGAATAAAACGACGTCATTTTATGAAGTATCGAAATACACTTGTGACGAAAGGCTAATTTTAGATCGAAATTCTATCCTATCTAAAATCTATCTATATGAAGAACTCTTATCTATGATTGATTCGAAGAAACGTTAATTTAAATATTTATTCACACTATATACAGTTAAACAGTTGATAAATCTACATATGGAATTCTAGAAAACAAAGGATAAGGCTTAATACTCCTTTCCAGTCTAGCATCTAACATCTAATTAATTTTTTCTACCTCAAGTGGAGGCGCTGCTATCGCTGTATGACATCATATTTCTCTACACTCCCCCCCCTGAACTCATGGAGCTCATACAATTTAGAAAAATAACAATTAAATTCAAATAAAATGAAAATACTTACAGTTACTTACAGTTACTTACTGTCACGAATTAAAAAAAGAAAAAAATGTCTTGAACATCTACTAAAATATAAAATAAAACAAATTAATCAATTAAACATACGAAATTACTGAATAATCAATAAGTTCAAAAAGTTCTCCTTAAATGTCGTAGTTCAGTAAATAGTTCTGAAGTTTGTTCACAACTTCTAAAGGATATAAGAGTTGTATGGGTCTCTTAATTTATCCTTAATTAAACAAGAACGAACATCTTGATCTCATCCCCTGTACAAATCTATTACCACACCAAGTTCCCATAAGAGTTTGGGCTTTGAAGATCCTTCCAAGAGAACGACATCTCCAACTTTTTAATTCTTCACTAGGTTAGGAGTATCCGAATGGTGGGCCATTTTCAAGTCAAGTAGATATTGTTCCTTCTTTTTTTCCCAGAGATGTTCTAAAAGTCTTGTTTGGTACACTTGTCGTTTCATCAGATAACTTGTGTTAGAATTCTTGTCAATCATCTCGATAAAATGAAATGGATAATTATGATTTTTTTTACCAAACTTGAGGAAGTGTGCTGGTGTCAGAGGCTCTGGTTCTTCCAAGTTATTTAAGTATAAGTTAAAGGTCTTTGATTTGTGACATATTCAACTTCTGTCAAAATAGTAGTCAAATCTTCAAAATTTAATAGGGCTTTTCCAAGTATTTTTCTCAGACAATCCTTCACAGACTTCACTAAGCATTCGTAAAATCCTCCCCACCATGCAGCACGTTTTGCGATAAATTTCCAGTTTATCTTTTTACTGGCAATAAAATCTTGAAATTTGGAATCCTTCAGTATTTTTGAAAAACTTTCGGAATTGTCGATTTACCTTCTGAAAGGTTTTGGCATTATCCGAGTAAATTGTGTCACAATGTCCTCGCCTTGATACGATTCGTCTAAAAGCCATCAAAAGATTTTCTGTTGACATACTGGAGACTAGCTGTAAATGAATGGCTCTGGTAACAGCACAGGTGAAAAGAACTATGTACGATTTATCAGTTCCGGTTGCAGATCTAACTCAAATAGGGCCCGCAAAATCTACACCAGAAACAAGAAAGGGTGGAGTCTCAATTGTTCTGTCTTTAGGCAGCTGTGCGGTCATGTATCGAAGTTTCTTTGTGATGCCAAATGTCTTTGAGTTCTTTTGAATTAGTATGCCACTTATGTAGTGACATACTAATTGCATTAAAAATGGTCACAGCAATTTCTAAACTTGTTTTCAGGGCTTGTTCTAAATTTTGTTGACCACCAATAATGTCATCAACAAACAGGCAGTTGTTTAAGAGTTCTACTGTTTCAGGATACATGTCTGAATATTTTTTAAGATGATGCTTAATGGTAGCAGCGAGTAGAAAGGGACTAGATTTTACTCTGAACAAAACTCTTGTAAATCTAAAGGTTTGCAAGTTTTCATTGCTATTATCAGGATCATCTTTCCAAAAGAATCGTGTAACGTCCCTGTCTTCTTCATTGAACTCTATCTGTAAAAAGGCTTGTGTAATGTCAGCCGCAAAGGCTATCGAAATTTGTCTAAATTGTATCAGTAAATCAAAAGTATCAGGATATAAGTTCAAACCTGTATATAAACAGTCGTTTTAAAAAAAGTGTTTTTAGTCTGTGGGATGAAGCATCATAAACTATTCTTAGTCTGCTTGTTGTTCTATCATTTTTGATGACTACCCTATGAGGTAAATAAAATAGGGTCTTGTCATTTCGATTGTCTTCCTTAACTGGTTCAATAACATGTTTTAAGTCGTAATCTTTTAAAACCTCTGTATATTAAACAAACAAAGGATTATCAATTTTAAATTTGTTGCTTAGTTTCTTAAATCTTTCCAGTGCTATGCCCCTATTATCTTCCACTAAATGTTTTGAATTTGGTTTCCATGGTAATTTTACTTGGTATCTGCCGTTCTTATACTTGATATCAGATTCAAAAGATTTCATAATTTCTAAATCAACGGTTTTGTCGTTTTGAGTATTTATTTCTAAACCTAAGTTTTCTAGTTTCCAAAACTGTTGTAATTGGTCTGATATCAAGTTTTCATTTACTATTACTTTCATAGTTAATAATTCACTAAATTCATTATTTACTATACCCTGTAAACACCACCCAAATAAAGATTATGTAGCTACTACATCTCTTGAAATTCTTTAATTTTACCTGTAATTAAAGAATAATAGAAATCTACCCTTATGAGAATATCAATTTTGTCACTTTGCCTACAACAATCAGCTAATTGTAAATTATGTAAAACTTTATTTTACTTAGCAAAGTTCAAAACTGGAGGAAAGATGAGAGCACTGGACATACATTTTCGACTTCGAGAAATTCAACATATATACTAAGTTTGGGATCACTAATATTTTCTAGTTTGGTTTTAACAGCATTGAAGGTTTTTTCTAACGCGGTTTTATCTCCAAATGAGTAAACAGAAAGTGATTCTTTTCTGATGGAAGATCCATTTTACTAGATACATCTTTAGTTATGAAAGATCTCACTGAGCCATTATCAAAAAGAATTCTCACATTTTCAGATTTATAATTATTTCGAATTAACGCAGAAACAGTTTGTAATAATATTTTATTAGATGTATTTTCATCGGAATTATATGACGAAACAGCGCAAATAACGTTGGATTCCGACGTTTTCTTTTCAAGTTCATCGTTATGTTTCTTTCTGATGAAATGAATAACAAATGGCTTTCGAATGTTTATTACAGCAGAAGCTGCAGTTTAGCTTTTGTTTACAGTCTTTAATTCTATGCTTTTTATCCAAACATAAAAAAAAACATCTGCCTTGCTTCTTCGAAATCTCTTTTTTCTTTTCCACACTTAAAGTTTCGCAATCTATAGATTTATGACTTCCGTTCCCACGGAACAGACACTGTGATTCGCCTGACATTGCTAATAATTCAACTGTCGACGGCTTACTTGTTTTGACTGAAGAAAGTTTCGATTTGAAAGGCTTTTCCAATCGCGAGAATTTCTCTGTAGAATTGTAATCAACAAAAGCTGCCCATTCTCTACTGAGAACTTCATTCCTCAAGTACCTTTTAAATAGACCTTTTAAATCCCAATTTTCGCCTTTAATTTTTCGGCTATAATCAAGAACGAACTCATTCCGAAGTAATTTTAAAATTAAAGGCGTTAAAAGATTTCCATAGGAATTAAGAGTCAGTTTTTAATGCTTCAAGATTTCTTATCTGCACTTCGGTGTGATCGAGAAGTTTTCTTAATCCGTTTACATCATTAGGATTTCTAATAGGTGAAACACTTAAGAGTTGCCCTAAATTGGAATTAATTAAGATGTTCGTTTGCCCAGACCTAGAACGCAACAGTTCAAGAGCAGCTTCGCAATTATTTTCGATAAGAACGAAACCAGAAATAGCTTTGGCGGCTGAGCCACCAAGAAAGCTTTTCAAATAAATTAATTTTTCTGTTTTTGATAAATTCGGATTTTTGTCAATCGCATTTACTAACTGACCTATAACTTCTAACCAATCTGAAAGATCACCATAAAATTTAGAAATGGTTAATTTAGGAAGATGAATGAATGTATCATTTTCGTTTTTCGAATCTGCAGTGTTTTCATTAGAAATGTTTCTATTTTCATTGTCCGAATTTTCGAGCTTATTCAATTCCTTCAGTTTTTTCTTTCCTCTAAATTGCCACAGTTGAATACTCTCATCGTATCCTAGAACCGTTGTGATTTCAAGTTCAAATTCCTCCGTTTCGAGTTTTAAATCTCGTTCTATTTAAGCGTCTAAATCTTCCAAAACTTTTGATTTTTCGTTTAGTGGATCTAAATTTTCTTCTAATACATTTACGTTCATACTAGTATCATCTTTATTTAATTCAGTCTCGATTTTCTTTAATATCTTGGACACTGCGGTCCTGAATACCATTCGTTTCAATTTGAGTTTAGCAATAAGATCTTTCATCATACTAAAAATAGAAAGAGCAGGCTTACCTTGGAAGTCTTCTCACACTTCTAAAGTGCTAATCCAAAATTAGAAAGCACAAATTTTCAAATTACCCAAAAATTCATTTCCAGGCCGATGCACCATTGTGGCGAAAGGCTAATTTTAAGTTGAAATTCTATCCTATCTAAAATCTATCTATATGAAGAACTCTATAAGTATGCCTGATTCGAAGAAACGTTAATTTAAATATTTATTTACACTATATACAGTTAAACAGATAATAAATCTACATACGGAATTCTACAAAACAAAGGATAAGACTTAGTACGCCTTTCCCGTCTAGCATCTAACATCAAATTCATTTTTTTCTACTTTAAGTGTGGGGGGGGCGCTGCTATCGCTGTATGACATCATATTTCTCTACAACACTTTATCCGCCAGTATTCTCTGGACAGCTCCAAAATCACGTTTACAGTCGTCGAAGAACCGCTATAAACACACTGAGACAAGAAGCGATACAACCTTCAGGTTATAACGGTGGAGACAGCTTCACGGAAAAGCACCAGAGTACAACTCCCGACTCTGCTCGGTCGTTCTCGGAACTGTACATATTCTCGAGACTCTCCACGCTACAACTCGAGATGCGCTCGACGATACACTAGAGTACAGCTCCCGACTCGGTTTTGTGGTTCTCGAAGCTCAACACACTCTAAGATAAAACTTGGCGATTCACTAACTCGCGATACACTCTCTCGATGCACTCGACTGCGAGACACTCTCTCACTGACTGACTATCAACTGGCTCGTAACTGACTCTCCGCGTACTAGCACGGCTTATATAGCTTCTGGCTTGCGTTCGAGAACATTCTGGGCCAAAGCGGTAAGAATTCGTTCCAGAAGGTTCTCCATCCGTCTATGGTATGTCGCCAATTTTGTCGCCAAATATCGCCAAATGAGAGATTTCTGGCCAAATTTGGCAACCCTGCCTTTTTTACCATTTTCTGGCAACCCTAAACCTGCTTTGCGGGGAAGCTATCCCACTGCAGCTGGGCATTTCGTAACAATATGTTTTACCTCATCCAGGATAAAGTCTACACGAGTCCACCAGACTTTAATATTGTGTCTAATTCAGAAGTCTCGCTATTTACAGCGTATTTCCTCCCTGAGAGAGGTTTCTTGAGCGACTGCCCAAGCCACTGAAAAACTCAGTCGCGATTATTGATAGGAGGACTAAATTAATCGCAAGGAGAAACTGCCTGAAATAAAATAACATCTGGGAAAAAAATGTCAGTATCAATTTCTGAATAACCTTTCACATTTGCCTTTTATGCTATTCCGATGCTCATCATCTGGTGTAATAAAAGTGTTATTATAATTCACAACAATCGAATTATTTACTGTTTGATTTGTTGCTCTGAAAATTACTGCAAGATGGACAATTTGAAATGAACTTAATTACTACACACAAAAATCATTTTAAGAAATTAAATTATTAATTGATAAATATGTGAACTGCAAATGCATTTAAAAAATGAAAGGACTGTTTGCTGCAAACAAATCACATTTAAGGGTTAAAAGAGCTTAAAACGTCTTCATGAGCAGCAGTTAAATAACTGCAGAGCCGCAGTTTCGCCCTGCCTGATATATAGATATATACGTTAATAAACTTGCTGTAAAATGTTATTAGGAAATAAATATTTTTTACGTGTCACTTTGGCAAGGTTTCGCATTTCACGCTGCTTTTGTAATATGAAAGACAGTATGCAGCATAACTATTTCATTCTTTTCGAATAAGGTTTCTATCCAAAATGAATATGTTAACACCAGAAAGATATTTCGAGTTAATCTAAGCTAAATTAAGAAACTTAAATTTGAGAATTGAAAAATATTTAATCTTTGGAAAATTGGGTAATTTTCAAATTGTAATTGATCTTCAGAATATGACAAATTTTTAAACTGAAACTAAACCGAAATACTCTCGCATTCGAGAAAGACACTCAAGCATTATCAAAAGCTTATACTTACTAATTTAATAAATGCAGAATGGTAGTAACTATTTTCATCAAAATGAACAGAACGAAGCCATCTACGACGCACTCTCAACCTATACTAAGGCAGAGGATCTCAATACTTAAGAAAATAAACACGATTTAAAATTTTAAATCCACACGATAACAGTATGATTTATTACAATCACTGACGGCATTTTTTATAGTGCCGCCAAAGTTAAAAAATGATCATTCACTGCTTAATGGCTCATCCACAGTTGTCAATGAAATATTTTTGATGACGTCAGCAACCAAAACGTTTAGAATCATTTGACAGCGGTCGCTTCCATAATGTTTGAAACTGGCGAGTATTTTTTGGGAAACGAACTGAGTAAGTAACCATTTTTTAAGGCGATTGTCTCCATGTAAACGCAAGATTACCTGGATCTATACCTGGTCATTTTGCGAAAATTTCAGTGTATAATAATTTACGGACATAATATTGGACAAAGTTCGAATTATACGTCTGTGATTATCTCATGTTCAGAGTGCCAACAGCTGATGCCACATCGTTTTTCAATAGCTGCTCACGCCACCAGCTGACTTTACCAATATGTTCTGTAAGTTCGAGTATCGTGTAGTTAAGTAGCCTTTGTTTTTACGAAGAAGCTGTGTTAAAAAGTTGATTGTTTTAAGTAACATAGAACCATAAATTGTCAAGGCCAACACCGAGCCACACCAAAATACTTACATTGGCAACCTGTCTGAATGCATGGAGCTTCTAATACATTCCAACATTTGGTAGTTTCAAGACTTTCATTTTCTTCCTTTCAGCTACAACCAAAGAGCAAACAGCAGCGGTAAAAATACCGATGTACATTCCTATTGATCTTGCATTGTGGTTTGCTACTTGACAGTCAACTTTTACTTTAGCTACACGAAAGCCTATTACGGACCCGAAGACGAAATTCAACTATTGCCTCGCTCATTTGCCGCCGGATATTGCTTCTTTGGTTCGAAATATCATACTTCGTTAGTACACTGATATTTCTTATCAAGACTTGAAAGCTGACATTACTGAGCATT